>MU700356.1:0-46895 GCA_026770625.1 Nicotiana glauca
CTTGAATCCATTATTACAATACTCTGGAGTTCACCATTATTCTTAATCTCTTGTTGACAAAACCTTGTGCAACCAGCCGCTGCAAATTCTCGGAATTCTCATGTAATCCCCATTTCTCATATTCTGAATCATCATCCACCTCCGCACCAACAATCGCTAGCATTCTCGATATCTTACCGTAGAAACCCAATTGGATTCTCCAAATCATTAAAACCATTCACACAACAATTCCCCTTGCTGCATATCCAGTAGAACTCTTCGCAGGAGCCTCGCCAACCACGCGACTGCTACCTTGCTCACCGGAATACCCCACCTGTCAAAATCACTCCCCGACACCTTCCAACATTGCTACATGGGGTGCCATCACTATGACACCAATAACCCATCCTGAGTTCGAGCTTGCTCTCCAGCTGTACGAGTCCATTCATCCCTCGTGGACATCCATTAAATGTGCGACAATATCCTTTCGCTTCACAGTCGTGCTACATCTTTCTTCACTTCAAGCAGCTCATTTCCGTCATACATAATCTCCTGCCACATAACAACACTATGCTTCGAGTTATTCTACCGACTTCCATTTCCGATGCTGAAATCCCCAATTCAAATTAGATCTGAAAGCGCTGATAACCAAGCACCAATATTCTCAAGTCGTTCCAAACTCCCTTGAGGTGCATAGTTTTCTCATTACCAAACCCCTATGCAGCTCCGCTGCTCTCCCACTTTGGCGAGACTCATCTTCTTAATCGGTCACTCGACCTTGTTGCTCATACTCAGCCTTTAGAAATTTTAAACACCGCCTGGCACTTCCCACATGTCTTTTTCATCTATTGTTGCTCAGTTGTTACCTTAATAAAATTCATCTTTATAGAACTTGAATCCACAATTTTCTATTAATCCCAAACCTCTCTGAAGTTCGTCTTTATCAAACCACCCACATTTACAATACTGATTCAGTCCGGAACCACCGCATCCTACGATATCTGATAGCTGCATTTCCAATGCCATTTCATAATATCTTGCATCAAGGGCTGATCATAGAAGATCATAACACCGATAAACTTAATACGTCCAATTAGGACAACAACACCCCAATAGAGGAGAGAACTCATTCACGCTTGTAATTACCACGCTTCATTACTTCCACTAGTGTACATCTGACCATCCTTGGTTCGATTGACTTTCCCTTGCCGGGAATAAAATACTGAATCCCTTTGTTTACACACTGAGTAAACCTCTCTTAAATTCATTCACTGCCTCGACACATGGGCAAACACCCTACCATCACAACAACACTGCGGAAAAAATCGCTCATAAGCATCATGGCAACCTGTGCCTAACCTCAAGGCTCTTAGAAGTTCTGCTACTGAGGTGAACAATAGAATACCCTTCCATAATGTGACTATAATAGTCCAATCAACTATACCGGGAAAAATCATCCCGCACCACATTTGTAGTGCCATTTTAATTCTTCAATTTTCGATTTATAACAAGCGCTCGCGTCGCGCAAGACTGAGTGGAAAGTAATCAAAGCCATAAGCCTCAAAGGAGTAGAACCGCACGATAAAGAAATCAAGAAGGGAAGTACTCCTAACAGTCCTGTAGCCTCCAGAGAATAAGTACAGACGTCTCCATACCGATCCTCGAGAATCTACTAGACTTGCTCATGACTCGTGAGACCGACGGGAACCTAGTGCTCTGATACCATGTTGTCACGACCCAAAATCCACTAAGGGTCGTGGTGGCACCGGACACTGCTGTCAGGCCAGCCAAGTCAAATACTAAATTAAATCTCGTTTAACACTTTTGAAATACAGGATTTTTCCTTCATTTTATAGAAATTATAAAGAATATATTTTTGAATCGAATTTAAAATTTTAGCAATTAAAACAATACTTCGAACCATCCCAGAACCCAGAGTCACAAGTGAATGAGCATCTACTGACAAGAGAAATAACATACAACATCCGTCCGGAATACAATGGACGGAAAGTAAATACATTACAAAGGAAGGGACTACTCTAGCTGCGGCCATCTCGAATGATGCAACTCACCTAGCCCCAGCGTCATCCATGCTGCTACGCCCAATAGGCTGCTAAAGGTGTATATATACCTGTGCAACAAAAATGCACAGAAGTGTAGTATGAGTACGTAATCAACGTGTACTCAGTAAGTGTCCCGCCTAATCCCGAAGGGGTAGAGACGAGATGGTCAACTTTGACACACTCTAATGGTCCAACGGTTATTTATTCTCAATATACATGTCAACAGTGGATTTATTATCTAACATGATTTTTATCCAAATAGAGGAAACAAGTAAACACGTAATTCGTTCATAGGAACTTTCCAAGGATTCTTTTCATTATTAACAATATGATCTCGAGCCATAGTGAGGCATGTAACAACTTAAATAAATCCAGGCAGCAATATAAGCATGCGCAAATCATACCGAGGCGACGGCCCGATCCAACAGAAATAAATGTGCACTTGTCGAGGGTCGACGGCGCGCCTATAGATGTATCTATTAATCTGCCGAGGCATTCGGCCCGGTCCAAAATAAACACACACAAACAAACAATCAGTCAAGAATTCAACGTGGAGCAATTATCCAAGGAGGGCCAATTCTCTTTAATAATTTGAGAAAGTGAAGATTAAGTCTCTTTAGAAATCCATTTATTAATTTAATGCGATTTATTACCCCGCTCGCGAATCATTCATGCGATGCGGGTACACGTAAAGTACATGCTCAGATAACCAAATTAGAATTTTATCAGGGAATGATTATCCAAATAAGCCAATTCTCTGTTTAACAATTCAGGAATGATGTTTTAATCTCTTTTAAATTTGTTTACTAATCAAGGGTGGTTTAAACAATTCAAGTCATCGATAGGTTCATAATTAATTCAAGTATAACATGCTGATGGGTCCTAACTACAGGGACAATAGCATAATAGTAGATATGCATGGACTCTCGTCGCCTCGTGCGTACGTAGCCCCCACAATTAGGAGCACTTAATCATTCACTTCACCTATGGGGTAAATTCCCCCTCACAAGATTTGAAAGAAGACTCACCTCGCCCGAAGATCCATAATCGGCCCTCTACATCCTTCTGAAAGCTCGAACCAACGCAAAAAGCTCCAGAACTAGCCAATGGTAATTCAAACCCATTAATATATGCTTAATTAAACTCTACAACTCAATTTGTATCAATTTTTAACCCCGAACGAAAAGTTGACAAAAAAATACCCTCAGGCCCACGTGCCCGGAATCCGAAAGTTTTTGAAGATAAACTTTGCCAATGACCTTAGGAACTCAAATGTAAAATTTTCTCTTAATTTTCTACTCAAAATTGTGGTCAAAATCCAATAATATAATTTTCTAGGTTTTCCACCAAAATCTCTAATTTTATACTAATCTTCATGCCCAAATCCACAAAAAATTGATATGTTTAACTCAAAATAGGTGGGGATAACTTACCTCAAATATTGACGACGAAAATCCCCTTTTGAAGCTGCCCAAAATCGCCCCAAGCCATGAAGAATGAGAGAAAAGCACTCAACCCACACTTTAAAATGACCCTCTGCCTTCAGGCATTTTCGCTTCTACGATGCCTTTCCCGCTTTCGCGGTCCTACTTCTGCGGACCGCTTGCTGCTTCTGCGGCTCCAAACGACCCCAGGCTTTCCGCGTCTGCGGTCAGCCCCACCGCTTCTGCGTTCCTTCCTTCCCCCTCCCTTGTCCGCTTCTGCGGGGCCACTTCTGCAGTCCCATTTCCGCAAAAGCGGAAATACCAGATACCAGCAAACTCAGCTCTTCCAAAAATCCAATTTTGATCTGTTAACCACCCGTAATCCACCCGAGGCCCCAGGGACTTCAACCAATCGTACCAACCAATCCCAAAACACATTACGGACTTGCTCGAGGCCTCAAATCACATCAAACAACGCTAAAATCATTGATCGACCTCCAATCCAAACTTTATGAACTTTGAACTTTCCGACTTCTACTTCCGATGTTTAAACCTATCAAATCACGTTCGATTGACTTCAAATTTTGCACACAAGTCATATTTGACATTACAGACCTACTCCAACTTTCGGAATTGGCTTCCGACCCCGATATCAAAAAGTCAACCCCGCGGTCAAACTCTCCAAAAACCTTCAACTTTCTATCTTTAGCCAAATGGCTTCAAAATGGTCTACGGACCTTCGAATTCACTTCCGATCGCGCCCCCAACTCCAGAATCACTATACGGAGCTATTAATAGACTCGGAATTCCAAAGGGATGTTGATAACACCGAAATGCACTTCAAACCAAACTTATGAAATTTCTTCTAAAATACTAACTTCCACAATAGGCATCAAAACGCTCCAGGGTTTATCCAAAACCCACTCCGGGCATACGCCCAAGTCCGAAATCATCATACGAACATGTTGGAACCTTCAGATCCCGATTCCGAGGTCGTTTACTCAAAATTCCAATCCTAGTTCATTCTTTCAACTTTAAGCTTCCAAAATGAGAATTCTCTTCCCAAATCAACCCCGAACTTCCCGAAATTAAATTCCGACCACGCATACAAGTCATAATGCCTGAAATGAAGTTGTTCATGACCTCCGAATGCTGAACGGAGCGCTAGTACTCAAAACAACCGATCGTGTCGTTACAATACACATGTTGTGTGATTCATATGAGACATGAGGGTTGGGGAGATGACAGTTCATGCAATGCAAAAAATGGAGGATATCGGGCCGTCCTTAAAGTTCCAGGCCACAGACCAACCACCACATTTTAAATTCACAGGTTTTCTTTGTTTGAAACAGGAACAAAGCTGTGCAAGAAAGTTGGTGCAACAATAGGAAGGAAATGAAAGGAATAAAAGGAAGAAGAGGAAATCCGACAAAAGGGAAGTTTCTCAAATCTTTGCCCTTGCCTATCTTGCTAGTGTCCATAAAATGTTGCCGTTTCTTTTCACTTTTTTTCCTCCTAGGATAAAAGTCCTAGTCTGATGGATTTTCCTCCATTTAAAGAATCTTAGTCTGATAAATCTTTCTCTTAAGATAACTGAAACCTAGTTTGATGAATTTTCTCCTAGGATAAAAATCTTAGTCAAATAGTTTTACTCGCAGGGGACGTACATGCCAATCAAGTCTTTAGTTTTGCTCTCACCATCGTATCAATAGCTTAGGTAACAACTTACAAGTCTGCCCAGCCACCAAACTGGGGCAGAAAATTTCTTTGTTTGTTTATTTTGTTGCAGTCAGGCTTCAGCAGTCAGGCGCCCACCTGGAGAACAAGGGAATACTTTTCAAGCTTCAGCAGTCAGGCGCCCACCTAGAGAACAAGGGAAGTGCAATTCAAATTTTAGCTTTTAATTTTTAATATGTGATAACATGATGTACCCAGTTACCAAACTAGGGCAAAAGATTTTCTTTGTTTGTTTATTTTGTTGCAGTCAATTGCCCACCTAGTAAACAAGGAAATACTTTTCAAGTTCAGCAGTCAGGAGCACACCTGGAGAACAAGGGAATACTTTTCAAGTTCGGCAATAAGGAGCCCACCTGGAGAACAGGAGAATACTTTTCAAGCTTCAGCAGTCAGCCACTCATCTGGATAACAAGGGAAGTGCAATTCAAATTTCAGCTTTTAATTTTTAATATGTGATAACATGTTGTACCCAGTTACCAAACTGGGACAGAAAATTTTCTTTATTTGTTTGTTTTGTTGCAGTTAGGAGCCTACCTGGAGAACAAGGGAATACTTTTCAAGTTCAGCAGTCAGGAGCCCACCTGGAGAACAAGGTAATACTTTTCAAGTTCAGCAATCAGGAGCCCACTTGGAGAACAAGGAAATACTTTTCAACATTCAGCAGTCAGGCGACCACCTGGAGAACAAGGGAAGTTCAATTCAAATTTAAGCTTTTAATTTTTAATATTTGATAACATGCTGTACCCAGCCACCAAACTGGGGCATAAAATTTTCTTCGTTTGTTTATTTTGTTGCAGACAGGAGCCCACCTAGAGAACAAGGGAATACTTTTCAAGCTTCGTCAATCAGGCGCCCACTTGGAGAACAAGGGAAGTGCAATTCAAATTTTAGCTGTAAATTTTTAATAGTTGATAACATGCTATACCCAGTTACCAAACTGGGCAAAATATTTTCTTTGTTTGTCTATTTTGTTGCAGTCAGGAGCCCACCTGGAGAACAAGGGAATACTTTTCAAGTGTCAGCAATCAGGAGCCCCCCTGGAGAATATAGGCACATATTTCAAATCTCAGCAGTCAAGCATCATTCGGAGGAATGACAAAACATCTCCGATCAAAATGCAAGGCAGTAACGCAAGAATTCCATCGGAAGAATACAAGTTCAAGGCAATACAGGAGCAAGTTTAAAGGCATAGATTGGACCTTTTTGTAATTTATAGATCATAGCTTAGGCTAGCTTCTTTTATTTTGACACGGTGCAATAAGTAGGTCAGCGAGCAGTAGCAGCAGCAACAGCAGTTAAATCACAACTCCTGGTAGTCCCAACTACCAAACCTTCCCAAACTACACTGACCTGATTCCTTTTTAGCCAAGGATATGTTGACAACCTCAGAAGGAGGGTGCAGTCAAGCTTTTCAAAAAATGCTTCACACAAAATATTCGGACGGGCAAAAATCGCTCGTATTCGCTCACTTATCTTTGCCCGAGAACTCTGCGTGTTCCCGAGCAAAGAGGGGTAGATGTTAGCACGTGATTTTTGCCCTACATGAATTATTCCCAAAAATTCAAACAAAATGATTTTTTTTATTATTTTACAATTTTGTGAATTTTGTGTTAATTGTTTGCATTTTATTTGTGCATTTTAATTCATATATACTTGGCATTTGTTTGGGATTTAATTTCGTATTTTTAGGATTAATTAGTAGTTCAATTGTTTACATATAAAGAAAAAGACAAAAAATAGTTCTCTGCATTTTTATTTTTCAATTTTTAGAAGTTTTCTTAACTTTAGTTTAAAAATTAGAAATTAGTTAATTTTGAGAATTAAATAATATAATTTTAGTGTCAATTTGTTCTATTACTTTTTTTATCTGTCATTTTTAACAAAAATAAAAAAAATGTAAATACAAAATAAGAAAAACAGACAGGGAGTACAAAATGAAAAGAAAAACAAAAGAAAACTCATTTAAAGGAGGTGCCTTAATAATACTCGGTATTTGGCCGTTTGTTTACATTTTGCCCAGCCCAAAAGACCCCTTCCCGCCCGGGTAGCCCACACCCGTCCCCAGTACCCTGTCTAAAGACCCTGCACCTAAATGACATCGTTTCATCAGGTTTTAATCTCCGACGTCGAGGATCTTTGATCCAACGGTTGAGAACTGAAGGCAAATTAATATATTACTATCCCGAATTAGTCCCCCCCCCCAGACCCCTCCATCGTCCCAACCCTAAACCCTAGAGAAACTTTAGCCGCCCCCATACCTCCGGTGAAACCCGCCGACGGCGACGATGGAAACTATCCCGTTCCCACCTAAAATAACACTCCTAACCCTCCTCAACACCCTTATTTCGAATAACCAACTGGTTTCTTTCGAATCATGGCCTGCCAGTTCGAATATCGAATCTAAACTTTCCGACCAAGATCCCAACTCACCCAAACCGCTCCCTAATTCACACCATAGGCTAGCCTTGACTCCCTCAACCCCAATCTACCATCAATTCCCCTCAAAAACTCCTTGAACCTATCGAATCGCTGAAACCCTAGAGCCGCCGCCTTAAAATCCCCATAGCATTTGGTGGCACCGCCGCCTCAGTTTACCCTCAGAATAACACCTTGGATTCCCTGGCATCTCTACATGATAAACCCTAAGTCCGTGTGCCTCGACTCTGGCCAGAGGTGCTCGAATTTTAAATCAAAGGTTCAAGTCCTAAAGTTCCTGACCAGGTTTGCATGCAAGTTCAGTCCGCCGTATTTCTCTGAGGTCCTTGGTTTCGTTTAACATATTCTTTGCAAGTTTGACTGAGTGAGTTTTCTTTTCCTGTTAATTTCTTTCTTTCTATTTCGTTTCTATATCTGATTATCTATGCTCATGATTTGGGGTTCTGGGGTTTAGTCTTGCATTCTCTTTGAAATTTGTTCATGCTAGTATAGGTTAGGCCCACTGATTAGTTTAGGATTGGTTTTAATTCCCTTTTGATTCTGTTTGCATCTTTGAGGTCATTTCTATGTTTTGATTGGTATTTGTTGGGATTGACTATTTAGTTTCAATTTTGTTCGTTTAAATTACGATTAGTATGCGAATTTCAAATAAATGGATGGTCAATTAATTAGTTGTTTAATTGTTGATGGTAATTGGTGAATTAAAGTTCAGTAGTTAGTTTAGGGTTAGGATTTGAATGAGAAACTAGTTTTAGCTGAATGAAATTGCAATGATTCCTTAACTATGGTTCAATCAGGGTTGGGGTAGGTTAGTAATTCTAGGAATAAGCTAAGGGCAATTGGGGTAGTTCAAGGGTTTGGAATCTGTTAGAAACTGAAATAAGAAACCCTACAATATTCTAGAATAGGTATTTAGTTGTAATTTCAGTAAACTTAGGGTGCTTACTTGAGTAACAAATTAGAAAACAAAGGAATTTAGGGGTACTTACTTGAGTAACAAGTTAGAAAACAAAGGACTAAATGAAAAATAAACAGGGACTAATAGGAAAAACAGAAAATGTGAGGGTTGCCCCTCCTTTGGCCTATAAAAAGGCATTAATAGTGCCTTGAAGAAGAAGTTTTTTACCTCTAAAATTCCTCCCCAAAACCTCTTCCACATATCTGAAGTCTAAATTTGAAATTTAGATCAATAGAAGTAAGAAGAAATCTTCCTTAGATCTTAGATTACCACAGAAAAGTCCAAAAACAAACAAAAAAATAATAGAAAAATCCAAAAATTCAAAAGTTACTGTTTCATTGAAGTCACAAGTTCGACTTTGATATTTCAACATCTAATTTTCAATTCCTAGCTCAAATCTTAATCACTGAAGGATTTTAGAATGTTTCTAGAATAATTTTGAGTTTATGTGGGTGTGTTCGAGTTGATTTTGATGAGTTTCAGTGGTAAAATTGTTGTTGTTTGATCACTCAATGGAATTTCGAAATTGTTCCTGAATTAGATGGTTTTGAAATTATTTCTGGACTGCTGGTTTATTTTCTGAGATGTGCTACGCATTAGTTTGCTACTTTTTGTCGTCCCTGTTGCTGATCTCTCCTGTTTTCTTAATTTCCAATCTCAGGTACACATTTCGAGCTGATTATGATGTATTACCACCTATTGGCAACATGAAACGAAAACTGAAGGGAATTCTCTGTTTGAATTTGTTATTCCATTATGTTTAGATAATTTGTCGTGCTTTGGTGGTTGTATATTGTAATCACATTCAAAGATGCATGACTGGACTATAATTGGCTATGTAATAATTGAACTATTTCGGACTGTTTAAGCTTCTAGTTATTTAGAATTAGTTGTAGCATAGTAGGTACTTCCTGATTCTGTTAGCTTTGTTCCGTAAAAAAAAACAAATCGAAAACTACTTTGGACAAGTGTGTAATGCAGTAGCCAATTGATATGGGTAGACTATTAATAGTTCACTTTAATTGTCATATAATCAGTTGTGAGTACAGTGTGAGTCCAGGTTATTAAATTGTTCACTTTAGTATTAGTAATGTAATCGAGTGCTTAGTTCATTCGCTTGAGGATTACATGCATGAAACTTTTGTGTTTAAACTCAATCGTGTTTCCAGTTTGCTCACACCTAGTAATATCCATTAATTCACCAGCAGCAAAATAAGTAAAACTATATAAATTTTGAACTGAAATTAGAATAAGCCATTGTTTCATCAATTTGAATAGGTGAATAAAGTTGTTTCCTTGTTATTAATAGTTGAACACACTTTGAGTAATCTGAACAATTTCTGTGGGTATTTGAGGCATGGCTTATGTTGACAATTAGGGCTTGGCATCCCATTGTGGACAGTTTGGGGCCTCAGTACATTTTCCGATGGCCCAGGTCCTGTTTAACTATGGTTCGTGTAGACCAGGGCCCAGATTTGCAATTAGCCTGCATTGTGTATGCATACAGGAATTAGGACTTCTTTATATGGGCCATGTCCAAAGCCTAAAATGGCTAAAGGTCTGATTTATATGAGTTAATGGACCTAAATAAATAATTCTTCAACAATGTTAACTAACCAGGACCCCTTTATTTATTTCTTAAGAGACAAAAAAAATATAGAAGAATCATAGTCGCTTTAGGATTTGTCCTTTACATAAAATGATGAGATGAGCCTCGCTAAATAAAATGTAAATTGCGGGGCCCTCGACAAATGCTGGTATTAAAATATTTAGTATTCGGGATGGGCCATTTAGCGAATCTCATGGCCTTCCCCAAAGATAATAATGCGTTAGTCTCTTTAGGCGTGCACCTTAATAACATTACCTTCCTAAATTCGGGTGCACATTTATGTGACCCAAATCCAAATAATGAAGTCGAAATGTGTCAACAACTACGGGTGCATTGATGTGACGTGGCTCGAGACACGTTTTCACGACATTGCAATTCTCGTTAAAAATAGTAATAAAAGCGGTTTAAATTTTAAAAGCACATAAGCTAAAATATGTTTTGAAATCAGATAAAATCCAAATGTAGTAGTTGAGCGACCGTGCTAGAACCACGGAACCCGGGAATGCCTAACACCTTCTCCCGGGTTAACAAAATTCCTTACTTGGATTTCTAGTTAGCAGACTGTTAAAAGAGTCATATTTTCCTCGGTTTGGGATTCAACCGGTGACTTGGGACACCATTAATCTCCCAAGTGGCGACTCTGAAATATTAATAATAAATCCCATTTTAATTATCCTTTAAGTGGAAAAACTCCTTTACGCCCTTGCGGGTGTAATGAAAAAGGAGGTGCGACAATCGAAGTTTCTTTCTGATTTGCCTTCAAATTGATACTCTTTCTTGCTACAACATCACCATTCCTCAACCCAGACTCTCCACACAGGACCCAATCATAATACCATATAGTCTAAGGCTCACAACCCGCTGAATTCTCTTTCAAATGTTCCCAAAAGCACCATATTCAGAATACATACCCTGAAAAGTTTTCCTGTGAATCTAAAGATATTACTTTCCTAATACTGACGTATAGAATCCCATAATTGATATAGAAATAACTCAAGTCTTGACACCCTCCAGTGCAAACCTCAGTTTCTAGCCAAATTATACACCTAAAAATCTCTAATTATTACATGTAAAACATAGAACGCATTAGAACCATTCCTAAAAATCTCCAATTATTACATGTAAAACATAGAACGCATTAGAACCATTCTCTAGAGTCATTCACTCTACCCAAACTGCAATTAGCCCAATAAAAAGAACCGGACAATCTGCGCCTCATTAGCATTTCTGACAGTGCAGCATCTAACCTTGCCTTGATGCAACCAAGCCACTTTGTTTCCTATGCACCGAGCATTCCTTATTAACAACAACTCAAGACATTCCATGATTCTCAGACACCTAGAAAGCATGATGTAACCTTTCCTTAGTCAAAAATTTCCTTTACTCGAGCCATCCCCGGGCTCAATCTCCGCAAACAATAATGTACTCATCGCATGGCCATCCAGCCATCACTTCTAGTAATAGGGAGACTACCAAAAATACAAGTTCAACAAGACACATATTCACACAACCAACACCTCATTGCTAAAACTATAGGCAAAAACCCGGCCTCAAGTCCTCCAGACTGGCCCAACATCAACACACACAGATCACATCTTGTCCTTTGATCAGGAAATCACAAGCCATCGATGCATATCAGATACTGAGTGCTCATGTGCACATACGAACACGTAGGAGTAATTTCAAGAGTTACTTTTCATGTTGAATCAAGGACGCACGATGAGAATTCAAGAATGTGAAGTTTTCCTAAAATTTCTATCGCCTTTCGAGGATAAATACAGACGTTTCTGTACCGACCGACGAGAATCTACTAAACTTGTTCATGACTCGTAAGACCTATGTAACCTAGGCTCTGATACCAACTTGTCACAACCCTAATTTTGGACGCGGTCGTGATGGTGCCTCTCGTGAAGACAAGGCCATCCGACACATTCCCATTCCAATCTTAAGCAGTAACATAACAAGTATTAAGTCGTAAACGTGATAAAATCTCAAAAAAAAGTAGTTAATAGTATAATATACGGAAAAAGAAACCCAACACAGCCCGACATCAGGGTGTCACAAGTCATGAGCATGTACTAAGGTCTGAATACAACAAAATTCTAAAATGTACTAGATACAGTCTAATGAAATCGAGAGGGAGAAAAGCAATGCTGCAAATATCGAGCAGCTACCTTGCTAAACTTCGATGAGTCTGCCTCTGCGCAACCAATACCCGTTACCGAGTTCGGAAATACCTAAATCTGCACACAAGGTGCATGGAGTAAAGTGAGTACTTCTAACTTAGTGAGTAATAAAAATAAATAAGACTGAGTAATATAAAACTACATAAGGCACAACATTAATCTCAGGAGGCATAGAAAAATCGGTAGATATAATTAAGCAGTGAAATCTCATAAACCTTCTTAAACAGATAAACAATATACAAGAAAACAAATAATAAGTAAACACATAATAACTTCCCCTCGGGCACAGTAACAACAAAATCAGCCCCTCGAGCAATGTGATAGAAATACCAGCCCCTCGGGCTATATCTCATATCACAATGGGTACCTGCGCTCGCTGGGGTATACAGACTCCGGTAGGGGCCCCTTTATGGCCTAAACGCATAATCAAGCCATCTCGTGGCATCATAAATAGACTCTCGACCTCATATAAATCTCAAGCCACCTCGTGGCATACAAATCTCAGGCCCTCGGGTTCATTATCATAATTAATGTATCACTGTTGCGCCGTGTAGCCTGACCCAAATGTATCCTCACAACACAAGCCCTTGGCTGTCACGACCGAATTTCCTAACCCGGTCATGATGGCACCTCTCGTGAAGACAAGGCCAGCCAACTAACCCAAATCATCTCTTTAATAATTATTAAACATAAATAAATAGATAAATACAGCTTAACGACAATAATAACAAGTGTTTACAGCCCAACATAACCCGACCGGGGAATCACAAGTCACGAGCCTCTAAAGAAAACCTGAACACAACTAATAGGGCCAATAATATACAAAATTAAATTCTGAAATTCTAAAGACAATGTCCGGTGCCGCAAACGCTGGCGGTCACCTTGCTCAGCTACGATAGTAATACCTTCAATCAGCTAATATCCCGCTACCGGGTCATCAATACCTGCAGCTGCACGCGAGGTGCATGGAGTAAAGTTAGTACTCCAACCCAGTGAGTAATAAAAGTAAATAATAACTGAGCAGTAAGAAATCACGTATAACAGATCATCATGCTATAAAGAAGCAGTGAAAAACCCTTTGAGAAATCAGTGAAGCTATGAAATCTTTGAAGAAACATTTTAGCTCAGTTTAAAGACTCTTTTGAAAAATGCTTTTTTTTTTAAACAATTACGCAAATGAATACAGTAGCAGTAGTGCATATGAGCACAGAACTCCGCCCCTCGGGCCCAACACTTAATGATCAGATAGTACCAGAACCGCAGATAACTGCCTCCAGAAGTATCACAAACAACAAACAATGAACAAATGCATGAATGCAATGCAATGCATATGATGGTACATTCCAGTACCCACTGCGGCGGGCAGCCCGAGCCACCCATAATCATTTAACGTCGACAGTGCTTACTGGGGTGTGTACAGACTCCGGAGGGGCTCCTACAGCCGAAGCGCAACAACAAGCGATCTCGTGGCATCAATCAAATCCTGGTCAGTCATTGTTACCTGACCACTTTATATCACACAGTGCCATTGTTACCACTATTTTAAGTCACATCATACAGTGTCATTGTTAACACTATTCTAAATCACTGCTGCGGCGCGCAGCCCGAGCCACCCATAATCAGTCCAGAAAAACATCATAAGCCCCTTGGGCATTTATAAAACAGTAGTTCTCAGCCTGAAATAACATTTAAAATATCATTTGAGTTTCTAAAACTTAGAAATATGACTGAGTTTGCAAAACAGTATTACAAGCCTTGGACTAAAACCAAATGATATGCAAAATATGGTAAAACAGTAGTATCAATCCCCGAACGGGTCCCCAAGTCGGCACAAGGCCCCAAACAATGGCAACAAGCCCAATTCACAGTAATAAAGTATGTGTCTCAATTGCCAATATAGTAGAAATAACACTCTGGATGGACAAAGTCACAATCCCCACTAGTAAACGACGCCGCACTCGCCATAGAATGCGTGTCACGCCTCAATATAGCATTACGATGTGATATCCAGAGTTTCAAACCCTTAGGATATCATTCACAAGCATTACTCACCTCGAACCGGCGAAATCTCTAGCACGCGATGCCTTTGCTCCTCAAATCGGCCTTTACGCGCGTCGAATATATCAAAAATTAGAGCGAATACATCACAATATGATAAGGGAACAATACCCAATCGAAAACAATCGAGAAATAGCAAAAATCTCAAAACTAGCAAAACCCGAGCCAAGGGCCTGCTTCTCAAAAAATTACAAAATTTACATCACCGGATTTCTCGTCTCACCACGAGTCCGTACATATCAAATTCAGCAAAATCGGAGTTCAAATGGCCCCTCAAATCTCCATTTTAACTCTCTTAAGTTTCAAGCCCTAAACCACCATTTCTGCCAATAAATTACTTGAGTTTTCAGCTCTAATCCATGTATTAGCATCATAAAATCGAGTTTTAAGTTCAAGAACTTTCCTCAAGTCGTTTCCACCTTGAATCCTTCTTTAATCTCCACCAAGAAGCTCTTAAAATGATCAACCATAGAGGAAAAATGACCCAAAATCAGATATAAACTCACTGCCCAGATTTTTCGAAATCACTGTTCACCCGCACGATTATTGTTCACGCGCGGTTACTGTTCACTGCTGCTAAAAAAAACACAGCAGCTGCCCAATAATTTGTAGCAGTTTTTGTTTCACTAAAATGGCTCTAAATCTGTCATACGAACTCAGAATTAGACGATTCTTGTTCCTATGGGTCACAAATAATAATAGGAACACAACCCTTCAATCGAAACTCAATTCGGAGGTCATTTTCCCAGTGTTATACTCATTTCACTCGTTAAACAATTAACTTACATTTCGCGTCAAAAACCCAATCGCGACTTGATGAAATTAAACCAAAATTTCCAGATCAGTCCTATAATTCATTATCAAAATTCTAGAAGTGTCGAAATCAAATTTGGATCTCTAGAACTAAAAATGAACCTTTAGATCATTACATGCGTATGCTCAAAACGGCAAAAATCTTCCAAAAACTCTTCCAAAACTTATCCAAGCCTCATGGGATCCCAACAAAGTATACTAACAAGTCCCATAATATGACACAAACTTAGTTGTTCCTTCGAATCACCAAAAACAACGCAAAAATACTAAATTCACCTCGGATTCAAGCCTATGAACTTTGAAACTTCTAACTTTCACATCCGATGCCGAAACACGTCAAAACTAGTCCAAATGCCCTCAAATTTTGCAGACAAGTCCAAAATGACATAATGAAGCTACAACAACTCGCGGAATTTCATTCCGACCCTCGGATCAAAATCTCATCTATCAACTGGAATTCGCCAAAATACTAACTTTGCCAATTCAAGCTTAATTCTACACCGGTCATCACAAAAATATTCTGGACACACTCCTAAGTCCCAAATCACCTAACGAAGCTATCCGAACCATAAAATTCGTATTTCGAGCGCTCTAACCATAAGTCAATATCCGGTTGACTTTTCCAACTTAAGCTTCCTTAAAAGAGACTAAGTATCTCAAACCTTACCAAAATCATTCCGATATGACTTCAAATTTGCACACAAGTCACATTCGACATTAAGGACTTGCCCCAACATTCAGAATCACAATCCGACCCTGATATCAAAATTTCCACTTCTGATCGAATTTTCTCAAAAACCTTTAAATTTTTATATTTAGCCAAATGACCTCCGGACATACGAATTCACTTTCGATCGTGCTCCCAACTCCGAAATCACCATACGGAGCTATTCCCAGACTCGGAATACCAAACGTACATCTATAACACTGAAAAACCTTCCAACCCAAATTTATGAAATTCTTCTAAAATACTAACTTCCACAATATATGCCGAAATGCTCACGGTTTATCCAAAACCAAATCCGGACATACGCCCAAGTCCGAAATCATCATACGAACATGCTGGAACTTTCAGATCCCAATTCCGATGTCGTTTACTCAAAATTCCAATCTTAGCCATTTTCTTCAACTTAAGGTTGCCGCAATGAAACATTTCTTTCCAATTTGACTCCGAATTTTCCGAAATTCAACTCTGACCATACGTACAACTCAATATACCTGAAATGAAGTTGTTCATGACTTCCAACTGCTAAACGACGTGCTAGAGATCAAAACGACCGGTCGGGTCGTTACATTCTCCCACACTTAAATAGACGTTCGTCCTCGAACGTTTCCAAGAACTGCTTTTAAGTTATCTGAAATCACTGTTTAACACCTCGTGCACCTGCCCGTGCTACCAAAACTCAGATGGACACATTAGTTTGAAAAATTACAAAATTTACGTCACCGGATTCCTCATCTCGCCACGAGTCGTACATATAAAATTTACCAAAATCGGAGTTCAAATGACCCCTCAAATCTCCATTTTAACTCTCTTAAGTTTCAAGCCCTAAACCACCATTTTTTCCCATAAATTACTTGAGTTTTCAGCTCTAATCCATGTATTAGCATCATAAAATCGAGTTTTAAGTTCAAGAACTTACCTCAAGTTGTTTCCACCTTGAATCCCTCTTTAATCTCCACCAAGAAGCTCTCAAAAGGATCAACCATGGAGGAAAAATGACCCAAAATCGCATATAAACTCACTGCCCAGATTTTTCGGAATCACTATTCACCTGCGGGTTACTGTTCACTCCTGCTAAAAAAAACACAACAGCTACCCAATAATTTGCAACAGTTTTTGTTTCACTAAAATGGCTCTAAATCCGTCATACGAACTCGGAATTAGACGACTCTTGTTCCTATGTGTCACAAATAATAATATGAACACAACCCTTCAATCAAAAATCAATTCGGAGCTCATTTGCCCAGTGCGATACTCATTTCACTCGTTAAACAATTACCTCACATTTCGCGTCAAAAACCCAATTGCGACTTGATGAAATTAAACCAAAATTTCCAGATCCGTCCTATAATTCATTATCAAAATTCCGGAAGTCTCAAAATCAAATGTGGATCTTTAGAACTAAAAATGAACCTTTAGATCATTACATGCTTATGCTCAAAACGGCAAAAATCGTCCAAAAACTCTTCCAAAACTTATCCGAGTCTCATGGGATCCCAACAAAGTATATTAACAAGTCCCATAATATGACACAAACTTAGTTGTTCCTTTGAATCACCAAAAACAATGCAAAAATACTAAATTCACCTCGGATTCAAGCCTATGAACTTTGAAACTTCTAACTTTCACATTCGATGCCGAAATACGTCAAAACTAGTCCAAATGACCTCAAATTTTGCAGACAAGTCCAAAATTACATAATGAAGTTACAGCAACTCTCGGAATTCCATTCCGACCCTCGGATCAAAATCTCACCTATCAACTGGAATTCGCCAAAATACTAAGTTTGCCAATTCAAGCTTAATTCTACACCGGTCATCACAAAAATATTCTGGACACACTCCTAAGTCCCAAATCACCTAACAAAGCTATCCAAACCATAAAATTCGCATTTCGAGCGCTCTAACACATAAGTCAATATCATGTTGACTTTTCCAACTTAAGTTTCCTTAAAAGAGACTAAGTATCTCAAACATTACCAAAATCATTCCAGTATGACTTCAAATTTGCACACAAGTCACATTCGACATTACGGACTTGCCCCAACATTCGGAATCGCACTCCGACACCGATATCAAAATTTAAACTTCCGGTCGAATTTTCTCAAAAACCTTCAAATTTCTATATTTAGCTAAATGACTTAAAAATGACCTCAGGACATCCGAATACACTTCTTATCACGTTCCCAACTCCAAAATCACCATACGGAGCTATTCCCAGACTCGAAATCCCAAACGTACATCTATAACACTAAAATGCCTTCCAACCCAAATTTATGAAATTCTTCTAAAATACTAACTTCCACAATATACGTCAAAATGCTCACGGGTTATCCAAAACAAAATCCGAACATACGCCCAAGTCCGAAATCATCATACGAACATGCTGGAACTTTCAGATCCCAATTCCGAGGTCGTTTACTCAAAATTCCCATCTTAGCCATTTTCTTTAACTTAAGGTTGCCGCAGTGAAAAGTTTCTTTCCAATTTGACTCCAAATTACCCGAAATTCAACTTTGACCATACGTACAACTCAATATACCTGAAATGAAGTTGTTCATGACTTTCAACTGCTGAACGACGCGCTAGAGCTCAAAACAACTGGTCGGGTCGTTACATTCTCCCCCACTTAAATAGACGTTCGTCCTCAAATGTTTCCAAGAACTGCTCTTAAGTTATCTGAAATCACTGTTTAACACCTCGCGCACCTGCCTGTGCTACCACAACTCATATGGACAAATTATTTTGAAAAATTACGACATTCACATCACCGAATTCCTCGTCTCACCACGAGTCCGTACATATCAAATTTACCAAAATCGGAGTTCAAATGACCCCTTAAATCTTCATTTTAACTCTCTTAAGTTTCAAGCCCTAAACTACCATTTTTGCCCAAAAATTACTTGAGTTTTTAGCTCTAATCCATATATTAGCATCATAAAATTGAGTTTTAAGTTCAAGAACTTACCTCAAGTCGTTTCCACCTTGAATCCCTCTTTAATCTCCACCAAGAACCTCTCAAAATGATCAACCATGGAGGAAAAATGACCCAAAATCGGATATAAACTCACTGCCCAGATTTTTCGGAATCACTGTTCACCCGTGGGGCTACTGTTCACTCCTGCTAAAAAAAAAACACAACAGCTACCCAATAATTTGCAACAATTTTTGTTTCACTAAAATGGATCTAAATCCGTCATACGAACTCGGAATTAGATGATTCTTGTTCCTATGAGTCACAAATAATAATGCGAACACAACCTTCAACGAAACTCAATTCAGAGCTCATTTGCCCAGTGCGATACTCATTTCACTCGTTGAACAATTACCTCACATTTCGCGTCAAAAACCCAATCGCGACTTGATGAAATTAAACCAAAAATTCCTGATCCGTCCTACAATTCATTATCAAAATTCCGGAAGTCTCAAAATCAAATGTGGATCTCTAGAACTAAAAATGAACCTTTAGATCATTACATGGTTATGCTCAAAACGGCAAAAATCGTCCAAAAACTGTTCCAAAACTTATCCGAGTCTCATGGGATCCCAACAAAGTATACTAACAAGTTACATAATATGACACAAACTTAGTTGTTCCTTTGAATCACCAAAAACAATGCAAAAATACTAAATTCACCTCGGATTCAAGCCTATGAACTTTGAAACTTCTAACTTTCACATCCGATGCCGAAATACGTCAAAACTAGTCCAAATGACCTCAAATTTTGCAGACAAGTCCAAAATTACATAATGAAGTTATAGCAACTCTCGGAATTCCATTCCGACCCTCGGATCAAAATCTCACCTATCAACTGGAATTCGCCAAAAAACTAAGTTTGCCAATTCAAGCTTAATTCTACACCGGTCATCACAAAAATATTCTGGACACACTCCTAAGTCCCAAATCACCTAACAAAGCTATCCAAACCATAAAATTCGCATTTCGAGCGCTCTAACACATAAGTCAATATCCTGTTGACTTTTCCAACTTAAGCTTCCTTAAAAGAGACTAAGTATCTCAAACATTACCAAAATCATTCCAGTATGACTTCAAATTTGCACACAAGTCACATTCGACATTACGGACTTTCCCCAACATTCGGAATCGCACTCCGACACCGATATCAAAATTTAAACTTCCGGTCGAATTTTCTCAAAAACCTTCAAATTTCTATATTTAGCTAAATGACTTAAAAATGACCTCCGGACATCCGAATACACTTCTTATCGCGCTCCCAACTCCAAAATCACCATACGGAGCTATTCCCAGACTCGAAATCCCAAACGTACATCTATAACACTAAAATGCCTTCCAACCCAAATTTATGAAATTCTTCTAAAATACTAACTTCCACTATATACGTTAAAATGCTCACGGGTTATCCAAAACAAAATCCGAACATACGCCCAAGTCCGAAATCATCATACGAACATGCTGGAACTTTCAGATCCCAATTCCGAGGTCGTTTACTCAAAATTCCCATCTTAGCCATTTCTTCAACTTAAGGTTGCCGCAATGAAAAGTTTCTTTCCAATTTGACTCCAAATTACCCGAAATTCAACTTTGACCATACGTACAACTCAATATACTTGAAATGAAGTTGTTCATGACTTTCAACTGTTGAACGACGCGCTAGAGCTCAAAACAACTGGTCGGGTCGCTACATTCTCCCCCACTTAAATAGACGTTCGTCCTCAAATGTTTCCAAGAACTGCTCTTAAGTTATCTGAAATCACTGTTTAACACCTCGCGCACCTGCCTGTGCTACCACAACTCATATGGACAAATTATTTTGAAAAATTACGACATTCACATCACCGAATTCCTCGTCTCACCACGAGTCCGTACATATCAAATTTACCAAAATCGGAGTTCAAATGACCCCTTAAATCTTCATTTTAACTCTCTTAAGTTTCAAGCCCTAAACTACCATTTTTGCCCAAAAATTACTTGAGTTTTTAGCTCTAATCCATATATTAGCATCATAAAATTGAGTTTTAAGTTCAAGAACTTACCTCAAGTCGTTTCCACCTTGAATCCCTCTTTAATCTCCACCAAGAACCTCTCAAAATGATCAACCATGGAGGAAAAATGACCCAAAATCGGATATAAACTCACTGCCCAGATTTTTCGGAATCACTGTTCACCCGTGCGGTTACTGTTCACGCGTGGGTTACTGTTCACTGCTGCTAAAAAAACACAACAGCTGCCCAATAATTTGCAGCAGTTTTTGTTTCACTAAAATGGCTCTAAATCTGTCATACGAACTCGGAATTAGACGATTCTTGTTCCTATGAGTCACAAATAATAATACGAACACAACCCTTCAATCAAAACTCAATTCGGAGCTCATTTGCCCAGTGCGATACTCATTTCACTCGTTAAACAATTAACTCACATTTCGCGTCAAAAACCCAATCGCGACTTGATGAAATTAAACCAAAAATTCCTGATCCGTCCTATAATTCATTATCAAAATTCCGAAAGTCTCGAAATCAAATTTGGATCTCTAGAACTAAAAATGAACCTTTAGATCATTACATGCTTATGCTCAAAACGGCAAAAAACGTCCAAAAACTCTTCCAAACTTATCCGAGCCTCATGGGATCCCAACAAAATATACTAACAAGTCCCATAATATGACACAAACTTAATTGTTACTTGGAATCACCAAAAATAATGCAAAAATACTAAATTCACCTCGGATTCAAGCCTATGAACTTTGAAACTTCTAGCTTTCACATCCGATGCTGAAACACGTCAAAACTAGTCCAAATGACCTCAAATTTTGCAGACAAGTCCAAAATGACATAATGAAGCTACAACAACTCACGGAATTCCATTCCGACCCTCGGATCAAAATCTCACCTATCAACCGGAATTCGCCAAAATACTACCTTTGCCAATTCAAGCTTAATTCTACACCGGTCATCACAAAAATATTCTGGACACACTCCTAAGTCCCAAATCACCTAACGAAGCTATCCGAACCATAAAATTCGCATTTCGAGCGCTCTTACCATAAGTCAATATCCGATTGACTTTTCCAACTTAAGCTTCCTTAAAAGAGACTAAGTATCTCAAACCTTACAAAAATCATTCCGGTATGACTTCAAATTTGCACACAAGTCGCATTCGACATTAAGGACTTGCCCCTACATTCAGAATCACATTCCGACCCTGATATCAAAATTTTCACTTCCGATCGAATTTTCTCAAAAACCTTCAAATTTCTATATTTAGCGAAATGACTTCAAAATGACCTCCGGACATCCGAATACACTTCCGATCGTGCTCCCAACTGCAAAATCACCATACAAAGCTATTCCCAGACTCGGAATCCCAAACGAACATCTATAACACTGAAATGCCTTCCAACCCAAATTTATGAAATTCTTCTAAAATACTAACTTTCACAATATATGCCGAAATGCTCACGGGTTATCCTAAACCAAATTCGGACATACGCCCAAGTCCGTAATCATCATACGAACATGTTGGAACTTTCAAATCCCAAATCCGAGGTCGTTTACTCAAAATTCCAATCTTAGCCATTTTCTTCAACTTAAGGTTGCCGTAATGAAAAGTTTCTTTCCAATTTGACTCTGAATTTCCCAAAATTCAACTCTGACCATACGTACAAGTCAATATACCTGAAATGAAGTTGTTCATGACTTCCAACTGCTGAACGATGCGCTAGAGCTCAAAACGGCCGGTCGGGTCATTACATTGGCCTTACATAGTCAGAATCTCATAAGCCCCTCGGGACACAGTAAAATATAAAAATCAATTCAAATAACTTTTAAAATATCATTTAATATGTTTAAAATAGAATAATATAGCTGAGTCTTTAAAATAGTAAAATATAGTATGACTGAGCACCCATATGAAATCAATCAGTGAGGAAAATATCATTTAAAAATGTCCTTATGGGTTCAAATAGCTGGCACGAATCCCACATATGGCATTTAGCCAAAAATATAGTGATATTAAACAATTAACTATCAGATACGCATTAAAATAATCATTTGGGATGGAGTAAGTCACAATTCCTAACAGTGCTCTACCCCACGCTCGTCATCTTGCGTGTAAGTCACCTCAACATAGTCGTACGCATTGAAATTCCGGTGTTTCATACCCTCAAGACAGCATTTAAAATTATTACCCACCTCAAACTAGCTCTAAATACTACTCTGCAACATGTTTGCCTCTCTAATCAACTTCTGAGTGCTCCAAATCTACTAAGTTCATATTTTTATTATCAAATTATGCTAAACGAATGAATTCCAATTGTAAAATATTAATTTTTTGCACAAAACCTGAAATCAATCAAAACCCATCCCTCGGGCCCGCGTCCCCAAACTGGACAAACCAAAATGTTCTTCTTCATCTCACGAGTTTGTACATATAAAGAACTTAAAAATCGGAGTTCATTTGACCCCTCAGATCATACCTGGAAGGTCTCAAAATCTCAAGCCCTAACTCCACATTTTTCTACAGATTTTCATGAACTAGACACTGATATTTTATTCCTTAATCACAAATAATCAAGTTTTAGGGTCCAAAATTCTTACCTCAATGAAGAACAATAATTTTCTCTCTTCAAGATCGCCTCAAGACTCTTTCCCCGTTCAAAATTGGTGTAAAAGGAAGTCATGGAATAGCCTTTTTAAAATATTCTACCTAGCTATTAAATTTCCTTCATCGCGATCGCGAAGAACAATTCCTCAGCTCCTAAATTAGGGATGAAGTTCATCAAAAGACTTCCACGCCATTGAATCAGTTGGATGGCTCATCGTTCCATCATCAACTTTTTTATCTTGATGCCATGTCATTAGAGAAGATGTCTATGAAGACATGAACAACCTCTGAATCCTAAGCTTCCATGAAAAATAGCGTTAAGTCTTTGATGCTACCTTTTTACTATTTTATTCCATATGTTCATCCAGTTTTCATTTGTACGCGCCACAAACTTTGCACGATTCAAGCAGTTTATCCTCTTTCATATATAATATGAAATTCTTTTTACAAGCATCAATCTTTTGGTAAGAAAGCCTGAGATGTCGAATTACCTTCTTTGCCTCATAATATGAACCCGGCAAGTTATTTCCATAAGGAAATAATTCATCCTTTAACATCTTCAATAACAATATAAATAACGCATTACTCCAACGACCAATACTTTTTATGTGAATCATTTTAATCAAAGTAGAAAGCTTTGAACATTTAGAATTTTGATATAGTGGTTGCTCAAAATTCTACAATAAGCCATAAAATTGTTTTGCTTCAATATTTGGTTCTTCTTCAAAAAAGTCATCAGAACCAATGCCCATAGTGCCTCCATCAATATTAGGATATAAATCACTCAAAAAATTTCATATTTCATCTCACTCTCACACTCCTATAGTTCATCATCATCTTCATCTTCACATTCAGATTGTGGCTCATCTAAAACTTCTCCACTATGATACCAAAAAGTATAATTTTGAATTATTCCAAATACTTTTAAATGTGCAGCTACAATCTCACATGTTCCTAAAGTTGTGTTACAATATTTGACACATGGACATGGTATTTTACACATTTCTCATGTTCTTCGAAAAGCATAATCCAAAAATATTTGCACCCTATTTAAGTAGGCTTCATCAAGTCGATTATCAACAAGTTGCATCCACTGCTTACTAGGTTCCATAACCTTGAAGGTAACATAAGAATCATATTAAAAAACATATATTGGATAATGGAAGTACTCTAAGATGCACATAACCTTTTAGGAAAAACAATATAACTGAAAAGATGTTACTATAAGAAATAAAGTGTGTTGA
Organism: Nicotiana glauca; assembly: GCA_026770625.1. Classification (NCBI taxonomy): domain Eukaryota; kingdom Viridiplantae; phylum Streptophyta; class Magnoliopsida; order Solanales; family Solanaceae; genus Nicotiana; species Nicotiana glauca. The sequence goes on from MU700356.1 coordinate 24,813, forward strand.
GCCATACGAAGTTGTGGCTAATTATCCTGAAAAGCTGATACATTTAAGACACTAAAACTAATATTATATTACTAGAATGAGATAAGCTACAAATTAATTGTCCAAATAGACATAACACGCAATTTCTCTGGTCCATTGGAGTACATTCCTTTCGGAAGAATGAGCTATAATTAACAATTATTAACTAATGAGAAGAAGAAGAAGAAGAATAAGAAAAAGAAGAAGAAGAAGAAGAAGAAGAAGAAGAACCCCAATAATTTTTTACAAATGGGTTATGGGGAGTGTAACATGTACGCAACCTTACTCCTATTCTAAAAGGGCAAAGAGACTGTTTCCGATAGAACCTCGGTTGGACAACGGATAAAAAAATTTAGTAGCAACAAGAAGGAATATAAGCAAGGTAATAATCAGTCTGAAGTGAAGAAAGCAGTGAAACTCTAAGTAGTAATATCATTCTATGACTAAAAGGATATCATACTAACACTAATGTTAATCAACTGAATAAACAGGAAGAAGCCCGAATTCTAAATTTCGTATCATATAAGCAATATTGTCATGACTAGACTAGAAATATGACAAAAGGACTTGATTACATTTCTCTGCTATCATAACTCATTGCCTATTACAAATGCACTATGAAATTAAGACCATAATTGTTGTACAGAAGTAAAATGGTACGCACCTTACTTTGTCAAAAAAAATAGATATCATAACTCTATCGTAATCACCTCAAATAAAGAACACAAATTCTTAGTTATTTTTATCACTATTACAAACTTCAAGTAATTGTAGTATGTAAACATATCCCATAACACGACTAAGAATTGCAATGATATGCAATACTAATATCCAAATGCACATGTTTTCTTCTTCTATGCTTAACATAAAGAAGAAAGTTTCCTGAATTAAGATAAGAACACTGAAAAACCAAAAAGAACCAAAAATAATCTAAATGCAATAGCAACAAGGCTCCTATGAAAATTCACCCATTAATAATTGCACACAAATCCTTCCTCCAATTTGAAGAAAATGTGAAATTCTTCGTAGGGTAGGTTTCAAAAAAAAAAACAGAGAACCTTAGCAGAGGAAAAACAAATTTAAAAAATAAATACCAAACAAAGCATAGGCTTTTGCAATACATTCAAAAAGGGACATCCAAGCAAATGTAATCTGGAAAACAACTGGTTGTAAAAAAATGTTGAGTCGTTCAAAACAAATTACTACCAAAAAAAATTAAATATTCAAGATTTCACAAACTTGCAAAAATAGGTAGTTGAGAAATATTAAATAAAGGTTAACTTAGAAGTTATACAAAGAAATTGTGCTTACTTGTTTTAGATGAGTAGTAGATTTTCAATTTGATATTCTCCCCAAATCTGCAAAAATGAGTTTAGATAACCTATCTTAAGAGAGATAAAAAAAAATTATTGATTTAGTTTCAGTACACATACCTTTGCTTATGGACTTTCAAGAAATTTAGGGTTTACATTACGTTGAGGAGTGAGGGAGATAAGCCTTGAGAGAAATCAGGAGATTACGTTTTCTTAAAAGTTAGAGCAAATTCTTTTTTAAGTTTTATTCCAATTTAGTGTGGCGCCACTTTCTTGTGCAAAAGATATTACTATTTAAGGACCATATATCAGGGCTACTTTTTTTATTTTTAATTTTAATACAAAATAGAGATTTATGGACTATCGTATATTTTCGTCCTTACTAGTGTACTTCTAGGGACAAGATTCATACTTCGTCGCTAAATCTTGGTCTCTAAAAAGTCTTTTTGTTGTAGTGTGTGATCTCGGCCTCTCGCGGCTCTAAATGGTGGTACTGGTGGTTGTATGTCCTATTCGGTAGCATGTGTCCCCACCATCTATAAGAGAATAGAATAACAGAAGTATAGTTACAGAATCAACAAATCCCAAGACAAGAATATAAGAATGTGAAGTTTCCTATGGATTCAGCTGCCTCTCGAAGATAAGACAAACATCTCCGTACCGATCAGCAAGACTCTACTAAACCTTCTAATGACTCGTGAGATCTATGTAACTAGACTATAATACCAAATTGTCGCGATAAAAATCCTAGCATGTTATGATGGCGCCTGACGTAGTACTAGGCAAGCCAACATTTCAATCTATTTCCAACCCTTTTAACAAAAAATTAATTAAAGCAGATAAAATAATAAAAATTCTAAAAAACAGGATAGAAACCCAAAACTCAACGCGAAGTTCCCAAAAACTAGGGAGCCATAGAGCACACGAGCATCTAAACTATGTCCGGAAATACTATCTATGAAGACTAAACTAAGTACACAAAAAGCTGAGGGGTAGGGAAATAGAGACAAGGTCTTCGAACGCCGGGCAGCTATCTTGGAATCTCCCAAAGATCAAGATACGCAAAAAATCAACACCTACCGTGCTAAGAAACACCTAGATCTGCACACAAAGTGTAGAGTATAGCGTGAGTACAACTAAATCACTAAGTAACAAGATTAAATAATGGGCTGAAAGCAATGATGAGCTTTACGGATATTGTTCAATTATAGAAAGTACAATATGGGAAAATAGTCATGCTTTCAAGTTTGACAATTAAGTCCAAAATAGTTATTTCACGTCAAGTTCAATTGAAACAAGATAATATCTTTCAAAAATTTCATTACAGTGATTTATGCCAACTGAAATGCAATAGTAATGGAATCAAATGCATAAACTCATAGCAACAGTCACTCAGTCCTTCCATAAACTCAAACATCACAGTCACTCATTCCTCATAGTCTATCTTTTCTCTCAGTCACTCGATACTCGCACTCGTCACTCAACACTCGCACTCATGTACCTGCGCACACTAGGGGTGTGTACAGACACCGGAGGGGCTCCTTCAACCCAAGAGCTATAACAAGCCAATCATGGCATAAATCAATGAATCATGTCATGATGTGCAATCCGATCCCACAAATATTCTTACAATCAGGCCCTCGACCTCACTCAGTCATCAGTGTGTCCTATCTCTCGGACTCTCAGTTATTATGAAAATCATCCCAAATAGAAATGATATAGTATATCAACAAATAACAATAGAGAATGAGATATAATATGCAAGTAAAACTGAGGATGAGTACAAAACAACAATTTAGCAGATAATTGAACAAGTGCACAACCTCTAAGGGTCCTTACGATCCCAAAACATGACCTCAACATGATTTCTAGCATAATTCTCGGCTCAATTTCTATATCAGATAAAGAATTTACGGATAACAATAGACTATTCATCTATACAGTTCCATGGAATTGACCAAGTTACAATTTTTATGGTACATGCCCGCACACCCGTCACCTAGCATGTTTGTCACCTCAACACCAATCATAAGCCACATAGTACGGGGTTTTATACCCTCGTATCCTAATTTAGAACTGTTACATACCTCAAATTGTGCAAATCTCTACTCCAACACACCTTTGCCTCGCAAATTGGCCTCCAAATGCCTCGAATCTATCCACAACCAATTCGATATCACTAACACACGCTAAAGTAATCAATTCCATAAGAAAACACTAAGTTATTAATCAAAAGTCAAAAGTTGACCTAAAACCAACCTCAGGGCCCATATCTCAAAACTCGATAAAGTCACAAAACATGAAAGCCATTCAATCACGAGTCCAACCATACAGAATTTATCAAAATTCGACACCAAATCGCCACTCAAATCTCCAAATCAAACTCTCTAAATTCCTACCCTCAAACTCCCAATTTACACCTCAAAAATACACAATCTAGGTGGGAAAATCAATGGGGAAACAAGAGTACTGAACAAAAATTAGCACAAATGACTTACCTCAAGAAACCCATCAAAAATCTTCTCAACAAACCTCCCAATCTCGAGCTTGAAATGTCTAAAATGAAGATAAATCGTGAACCCTTGATTTGACTTATGATGTGGAGTTGGTTGCTATTTTGGATAGGCAAGTTCAAAAATTAAGGTCAAAGAATATAGCTTCGGTAAAGATGTAGTGGAGCGATCAGCCATTCAAGGAGGCTACTTGGGAGATCGAGCAGGAGATGCGGAGTAGATATCCACACCAATTTAAGACTCCAGGTATGAATCTAGACTCGTTCGAAGACTAACGTTTGTTTAAGAGGTGAAAATAAAATGACCCGGTCGGTCACTTCGAGCATTATAGCCATGTTCCCCCATTTATCGCATATTCTATGTTTGATGATATTTTAACCATAGACTAAGTCTGTATCATGTTTTAGAATTTACTGGTATGTTTGGTTGAGGTCCCGGGCGCCTCGAGTCGATTTTAGATGGTTAACGAATCAAAATTTGACTTACAAGATTTGTTGAAGTGTTTCAGGTCTGGTGTCATCCCTCTTACGGAAGGATTTTCCATAGGGGTGGAGCCGCAGAAGCGGCTAGGTGCATGCAGCTGTGTAAAAGGAGAAGCCAACAGGGAAGCACGGGTGCAAAGGAGAAATCTGCAGAATCGGACGCACTCCTACACGAAGTGTAAAACAAAAACGGAGCTCGGCACTATAGCTGGGGATCCCAGATGCGATGATGTGATAGCATATGTGGTCCCACCGGTGCGAAAGTGGGGGTGGACCATAGGTAGGATACGTTGGGGCTTAAGTGTAATTCGGATAAATGTGGATTTCTCCACAAAATAGAAATCCCAAGTGCACCCCCTGACTCCGCAGGTGCAAAATGCCAAGGGTAGTGTACTAATTTGAAGGGTTTTGAGATTTTATCATTTTGGGATTGTGAAAGCTCAGTCAAGAGGTTAACAACTTTTGGTAATTTTTATCTATTAATATTGAATATCTATTGAATTTCCCACCTATATTATGTGAATTTAGGTGGAATTTGGGGAATTTTGGACTAGGGATCGGAGAGTAAGATTTGTGGATTTCAGTGATGATTCGATGTCAGAATTGGGTAATTTTGGTATGGTTGGACTCGTTATTGAATGATTGTTTACATTTTGTTAGAATTTTTTGATTCGGATATGTGGGCCCAGGGTTGAATTTTGACTTGACTTTTGTTTAGTTTTATTAACAAACCTAGCTTTACCATATGGAATTTATTCCTATAGCTTATTTTGATTATATCAAGTTATTCGTGGCTATATTCGAGTCATTTAGAGGCTGATGCAAGGCAAGGGATTCTTTGAGTAGAGATTTGCACTGTTGAGGTAAATAACACTTCTAAACTTGGTTCTGAGGGTATGAATTCCTGAAATACGTGTTATGTGATTGGTGTTGAGGTGACGCTCATGGTAGGTGATGGGCGTGTAGTCATACCACAAAATAATTGTGACTCGATTAATTCGGTGGCACTTTGTATTCATCCAATCTTGCTATTACTCGTGTTTATTGCATGTGTTAGATAAATTGAGCTGTGATTCCTGTTAGAGATCATGTGTAGGCTACACGTTGGTACTGTTGAGACCCACTGAGATAGTTCTTTTGTTGTTTAGTCATTTGCTTAAATTGCAGTTAGGTGACCAATCACATTCATCATTTACAAATCATATCTCAGTCTCTATTATCATTTATTGTTACATCATGTGTCATTGTTTCGAGCTTATTGGCATAAGTGTTGTGAGCCCAAGACACTGGAGAGATTGATGATTGAGTAAGGCCGAGGGCCTGATTGTTATTGATGGGATCGGGATGCATGCTGCAGCAAGTATTATTGACTCATGATGGGAATGGTCTGTGTGCCATAGCAGGTATTATTCATTCTTGATGGGATTGGGCTGCGCACCGTAATATGTTTATTATCGCTTAGGCATGATACGCCCCTACGGAGTTTGACATACCAGTACTGATCGCATGTATCATACAAAGCTGAGTGACTGAGTATGATCAAAATTAAGATAGTCGAACTGAGTGCTCAGAGAGTGTGAGTACGTGAGGTTATCATGGTGATGCATTACATGTGACATGCACATTTGACATCTAGATGTAGAGATGTAACATTTCTCGTATTAATTATACTTGGCATATTTCATCCGTGCTGAGCTTAAACTGTTAAACTTGAAAGCATATCTACCTTTTCCATACTGTGTACAAACTATTTATGAGTTTTCTCTAAGATATCACTATCATTCTTCCTATCATATCTGTACGGTTATAAATCTGGATTTAGATTGTAATTATCTGAGCTCGTCACTACTTTAGCCAAAGGTTATTATTGTTTAATGAGTACATTCGGTCGCTTGTACTCATACAACACTCTGCACTTCGTGTGCAGATCCAGGTACCTCTAGGAACGATGATTGCTAGATTTGGAGCTTTGTTTGTTGGAGACTATTGAGGTAATGCCTTAGCATCCGTAGACCTCGACTCTCTTTTTTCAGTTTATTTGTATTTTTCTATATTTCTACACAGATGTATTTGCAGTTAGATTGTATTGTCATATAGATCCAGATACCTCTTGCTCAAGTTCTAGACAGTTATTGTCATATAGATGCTCATGGGGGATTTTTTATTGAGCCGCGGAATTTCCATATCAGTTATTTATGAGATTCTAAATATCAAGCGTATTTCATTATGTTTTAAAATTTAAAGATGCATGGTTATTTGTCAATTTTTGGATTGCCTAGTATTGCGATAGCCGCCATCACGATATATGAGATTTTGGGTCGTGACATTTATGATAATGATCGTTTAAAGTCAATAACGAAAGTGTGGAATATAAAATACGGCCATCGTACTATGGAAGAACTCTATGAATGGCTAAGAGAGCCAATGAAATAATGATGTTGTGAATGCATAAAAGTACTAATGAAGCTATATATGGTATGACAAGTAATGAGGTGAATGCATTTGTATTTCTATTTTCTTTCTACACAAAAATAATTTTGGGAGTATCATTAGCGAGCTGAAGAAGGGTGGGTTGTAACAGCCCATGCCCGAAACTACACGTACCGGAGTAGGCGTAATTGAAATTATTCTCCTTAATTGGGATGAGATTGATATGTTGATATTATTCCCCTTGATTGGGATGAGATTGTTGTTGGATTTTGATTGGACGTCGACTCACATGATATATGTGGGAGGCGACCTAGCCGATCGGGTGGTGATTGGACGCCATGTCGTACGCATTGTGGTTCCTCCTTCTTATAATCATATTTTTATCGCATCACCATGTCAATCCACATTGATTTGTGGAAAGATAGGTCAGCCAATCAAGTTTGTGATCAGACTCTATGCCTTGTGTATGGTATGATGATCATAGGCTAATGATCTCCCAACCAAAAATGTTAATTTCTTATTGAGTTAATACCCTAAAACCTACTTCAACCATCACATTTTTAACAGTTTCCAACTTAAACTATTCAGAGTCCCAAAGTCTCCTTAAACTATATTTTCCTTCATATTGAAACTCCCTCATTGCAGGCCTAGAATAACGTGTGTAAACACTGGTGGTGCCCAAAATTTGATACATTCGTGTGCCTATTTCCCTTAAACTGTGTGAGTTTGATGTTAAAGTGACCACTCTCGTTATTGTGGCCGGATTCGCTACCGTTCCAGCCGACCCTATCTAAGCCTGTGAGTACGTAATTTTTGCCTCACCAAAAAATACATCCACAAAATCAATAAATAAATTTTTCTTAACTATTTTTAAATTTTATAGATTTTTAGGAATATTTTGTAATTATTTGCAATTATTCGCATTTAGTTGCATTTTTCATGCATCTTTAGCATTTTTGAAATCATGGAAAATAACAAAAAATATTTAAATCTTATTCATATAGCATTATTATGTTCTTAATTGAATCTAGTGCCTTATTACATAATTTTACTATATTATTAAAATAAAATTGCAAAGAAAAAAATGTTTGTTTTAACATTTTTAGTTCAAGTGATTAAAATCAATAACTTTTCTTTCAAAAAAAAAATTTTAGATTGACTGATTATATAAATAATACAAATAGATAATTAGTTTAATTTTATAACCTAAGATAATTTAATGCTAATTTAGGATTTAAATTAGTAAGACATAAAATTAATTAAAGAAAATGCGTGAAAATACCGCTTGGCCGGATTGGGCCAACTATTAAAACTTGCCCAAACCTCAAACATCAGACCAAAACACCCAAGCCCAATTTCCCCAATCTGGTCTAGTCCTCAATAAAACGAAACGATACCGTTTTGGTGGAAATTAATCCTAGATATTGATATTCAATATATCTAACAGTTCGAAACTCACCCACCCTTTAATATTTAAATTCTCTAACAGCTCCTACCCCAAAATCACCCAAACTTACTCCAAAACCACCGAAGCGCGGACCTTTTTGGATTTAATGATGCATTAAAAAGTCAAGAATAAGTTTCGAGAATAAATGCGAGAAATGCGGTCCAGAATGTGGTCGCATAATTGAAATGCGGACCGCATACCTGCCCCAGAGTGAGGCAGAATGTTGGATAAAATTGAAGTCAGAAATGCAGTCGAAATACGGTCGCATAATTGAAATGCGGACCGCATACCTGCCGCAGAGTGAGGCAGAATGTTGGATAAAATTGAAGTCAGAAATGCGGTCGAAATGCGGTCGCATAATCAATAATGCGGACCGCATAGTCGTCGCATATTTTCCTTTGAGTTTTGCGAAGGTCAGTTCTGCGGTGCACTTTGCGATCGCAGAACAAGAATGTGGACCGCATTCTTACCGCAGACCGTGTCAGAATGTTTATTTTTTTGGGAGCATTATGCGGTCCATTATGCGGACCGCATGTTAATTCTGCGGTCGCAGATGCGACCGCATAGTTGAGTCGGGGCTCTAATTTTCTAATTTTTAACCCGACTTCTATATCGATATAACCGGTGTTCTAGCTCATTTTGATCATTCATCTGAGCAATTCTAGAGAGAGGAAGAGGTTTCTTAGAGAGGGAAAGTCTCCCATCAAATTATTTCATAAGAGTGGGCCAAATCATTCAAGAAAATCAAGTGAAGGCTCATGAATCTTCATCCCAAGAGGTAAGGCTCCATCACCTCAGCTCATATTTGTATACTTAGCCATATGGGGTCATTAGGGAAGTAATTCATGGGTATGAGAATGAATCTCTTGCATGCATGCCACCATAGAGTATTGGAAAGTAGTAAAATTAAAAATAAGGCAATTGGGGGTATAACCTGATAGAAATTCCTCACAAAAAGGGGCCTAAGATGCAATGCACCTTTAGTGTTTGATCATATGCTCGAGCCAAGCTAGAACTTCAGTCTCGTCTATAATTCTCAATTTTTAATTCGAAATTTCTTGCTTAATAGATTGAAGCACTAAGAGTTCTGGAAATTTGAAAAGAGTAAGGAACAACCTTATTGAGATATGTATGGCTAAAACCCCTTTTTGTTAGAAATCAAGCTCCGTTGGTGCTTACGAACGTGTGGTAAGAGTTGAATTGGCTAGTGTATTGATTGTTATTGCAAAATTAATTGATTTACATATATCTATACATATTCGTGAAGGATGTGCCTCAATGTGAACAACGTGCCAATCTTGATAATTAGAGAATGATGAAAAGTATAAATTATTTGTTGAAATACTTGGTCTATAAGCCGACATTGAAATAAAGAATTTTTCATGCTAGCTATGTTCTTATTTATCTGTGATTTGTAACCTGAATTATCCTTGATATGTGCGGGATAGATATCTGAAGGTGTTGACTGTTGAGAATTGAGTAATACCTCCAATGGGGTGACCTAGCCCGTCGGGTCGTGATCGGACACCATGCCGTACACATGGTGGTAATGTGCCGATATTGGATTCCGGATAAGGGAAATGGAATATTGATTGCGAGTAATACCTCCAATAAGGTGACCTAGCCGGTTGGGTCGTGACCGTACTCCGCTCGAGATGGCGGTAGTGATGAGAACAGTGGTGAACATGTGACAGAATTGCCTTGATCGGTGTTGTGGAAATTGTATGAAATATTATATGAATTTTTTCTTTGATTTGCCCGTATTAATTGCTTGTATCTATTTGATAGTTCTTTCTAGTAAAATGGGGTTTAGTTATACATATCAGTAAAATTCAAATGTACTAACGCCCCTTTTGCCGGGGGCGCTACATTCGTATTATAATTGTAGGTGGCTCAATAGTGGACAGTGTCGACCGTGTGTAGCGGAGCGTTCATCTACTCGAAGTCTCGGTGAGCCCCTTATTCTTCCATGGGGCTGCATGGTGTATCTTTTGTTATTACAGCTTTTCACTTTTGAGGTATAGCCGGGGCCTTGTTGCCGGCATAGTCATGCTTATCTGTTGTATCTTTAGAGGCTCCAAAGACACTAGTGTGGGTTATGTATGGTTTTTTTTGGGGAGTCCCCTATATGTATATGTTGTAATCCTAAAACTTGTGATCTCCTTAAGACGTAACTCTAATAGAATCCATGAAGCTAACTTATGAACGATTAATTTTTATGATATAAAATGAACCAGTAATGTGGTATACACCGTGTATTATCGTTCAAATTAACAAAAGGCATGAGTTCCGCATTCATATTGAGTTGGGGTAGAAAGCGTTCGGTAAGGCTTGCTCAGTTGGGTTCACTTGATTGAGCGCCGGTCGCGCCTCCCGAGGTTGGGGCGTGATAAAGAGCCACCTTACTCAGGCTCAAAACCAGTCTGGTTCAGAGCCAATCATACAACGGATTCGCTCGCACTCTCAGAACGCCCAAGGCAACCCTAAATCTAAGTACCCCCTAAAACCAATTGAATCAAACTTATGAACTACAAGTTCTTTAATCTACCTCCAATGTACTGAAACGTACTAATACTACTCAGATTGACATCAAATTTTGCATGCAAGTCTTAAATAATAATGCAGAACTATTCCCGGTCTCAAAATTCTTTTTCGACCTCGAGCACACAAAAATCCACTACAAACAAAATTTAAAGAACACCAAAATTCTTAATGAATCAACTTTCACTATTAGGCGCCCAAACGCTCCTGGTTAATCCAAAACCCGATCTGGACATACGCCTAATTTTGAAATCATCATACAAATATTTCAAAACCTTCAAATCTTTATTCCGATGTTGTTTACTCAAAACATTGACCGAAGTCAAACTTGGCCTTTTAAGCTAACCTTAAGGAACCAAATGTTTCGATTTCAACCCAAACACCTCCAAATCCCGAACCAACCATCCATGCAAGTCATAAATCAGTAAAAGTAAGTACGAAAAGTCTTATTTAGGGGAGTGGGGTCCTAGAAAGCAAAACAACTAGTCGGGTCATTATAAATTGTCGAGGTCCAATGAGAATTTTGAGACCGAAAATAGTTCTGTATTATCATTTAAGACTTGCACACAAATATTTGGTGTCAATCCGAGTAGTATTAGTACATTTCGGTATATTGGAAGTATATTGAAGAACTTGTAGTTCATAAGTTTGATTCAATTGGTTTTAGGGGTGCTTAGATTTAGGGTTCTCTCAGCATTTAGAGAGTTCTAGCGAATCCGTTTTATGATTTCAAATTTTTTGGTAAGTTCGGGTGGGGCCTCTAGGGGCCCCAATTATCGAGGCTCGAGTTAAGTTGCAAATTAGAGAAGGAACTGAAGCTCCATTTCTATCATAACCGCACCAGCAGTTGTCCAACCATAGGTGCGTGACCGCAGGTGCGGCTTACCAAACATAGAAGTGACCTAAGGGGAATCCCAGGTTTCCGCAGGTGTGGCTCCTCTTCCGTAGAAGCAAAACTACAGCAGCAGTCCCTAGACTGCAGATGCAGCCCCAGCCAGTCGGACCAATTCCGTAGAAGTGGACTACTCTTTGTAGAAGCGGTCCCCTAACCGCATGTGCGGAAATCGCAGAAGGCAGTGCCTTCATTTAAATTAGGAATGTGCCACATTTGACACATTTCATTCATTCCTTGGGTGATTTGGAAGCTTCCAAAGAGGGTATTTTAACCTAGCATTTTGATGTAAGCTATTTCTACTTAATGTGAGTTTAATACATAGTTTAAGGGTAGATTATAACATGTAAATTAGTGAAAATTATGGGTTTAGAGTAAAACCTAAGGTTTTGATAAAAATAGGATTTAGCTACAAAATTCGCTTGGAAATTAAGTAAAAATATATATTCTCGATCATTATGTTATGAGTAACAATATCCTTTGAAAACTTTCGGAATCCGAGTACGTGGGCCTGGGGATGAATTTTAGGAACCTTGCATTTAGGGTTGGGAAAGTACTTTAATAGTTAGAATATGAACTCTTGAGCATGTATTGACTAGTTCTTACCCCATTTGATTAGTTTTGGATCGTTCGGCTCCGATTTGAGGGTTTGAGCGCATTCTTTAATTTAGAAGTAAGCTTTGGATCAATGTGAGTCTCCTTTCTAACCTCGTAAGAGGATTAACCCTATAGGTGAATTATTGTAGGGGCTATGTATGTACGTAGTGATGAGACTCTGTAAGTAGCTACTATTATGCTAATTTTCCGGGTAGTTTAGGACCTGTATCATGCTATATTGCAATGTTTGCGTCCTTGCTTGCTGCTAAGATCATTTTGGACATGCTATAAACTTGTAAATAAATACTGGCGGTGATGCTACTTCCTTGAGAACTTGTATGATGTATTTGATTTTAATTGAGCAACGTGTGCTTACTTGATAATAAATTGCTATTTGTGGTTCAGGCTGATTGCCTTGGTAGAAAATAGATGAATCTATAGTTGGCACCACTTGACCCTATGGTAGTGCACAATTTATTTTTATATTTGATCGGGCCGTACGACCTAGGAACATTGTCTGCATGTTATTTATGTGAAACTTTTCTATGTTTTAAACTGCTTAAATGATTTGAAATGTAACTTGTTATACGACTGACTGAAATTGATATATTGTTAATAAGTGATATCTTATTTCTCCTTGTTCTAGGACTGTCATTGTATTCATGTTATTCATGCTTAGCATAGCACATAAATATTATTATTATTGACCTTAGTAGGTCTCAAGTTGACCCCTCGTCATTACTTTTTCGAGGTTAGACTGGATACTTACTAGGTACGTGTTGTTGATGTACTCATACTATGCTTTTGTACTTAACTGTACAAGATCTGAGGTAGGTACATCTAGTTATCTGCCCAGCACACGTTCCTAATACGTTATCGAGATTTCATGATGAGCTACCCCTTTTGAGCTGTTAAATAGCATACCGGAGTTTCTCTTTTTTTGTTGTGGTTATGTACTGTCTATTCTATTTCAGGCAGTAGGATAGTGGCATATTTGCACATTCTACTAGTTGTCCTAGTAATTGTAACACTAATTCCTAGCTCACACTTTGTAGACTATTATTTTGGGTTGTATTTCTATCATTATGAACTTTAATTATCGACTGTTTAAAATTAATAATTAAGTAAATGATGGGATTTGTTGGAAAAATAAATGAGAACTCACTAGTTGATTAGAGTTGGCTTACTTAACAACGGTGTTGGGCGCCATCACGAACTTTCATGGAATTTGGGTCGTGACAACATGGTATTGGAGAACTAGGTTCACATCGGTATCACAAGTCATAGGCAGGCCTTATAGAGTCTTGCGGATCAGTACGGAGACGTGAGTACTTATCTTTGAGAAGCTAAAGGGTGTTAGGAAACTACTCTTTATTCATCTTCTATCGTATAGTTGATCGTATATTACATCTCCTTCTTCTACTCTCTCACAAATGGTGAGGACGCGCACGGCAGACATTCCAGATCCTGGAAGGGTTGCTCCACCCGTTTCAAGAGACCGAGGTAGAGGCCGGGGGAGCGCACCAGCTCAAGGTAGGGGCCGAGATCATCCTATCGCTGCCCCAGATGTACCACTGGTGGATCCTGCGGGGATCCTATTATTGAAGAGCAGGTCGAGTTTCCAGCAGTATGGCCTACCCCAACAGACTTTATGACAACATTAGGTTTTAGGATGTCATGGGCCGTATGATGTGGTTCATGGATTCCGTGACTCGTGCTAGTTTATTTCCAATAGACCCGACCACATCTCATGAAGGAGGAGGAGCACGGACCCCTACTGCTCGGGCTACTAGTCCTGCAGACTTCGGGTGCGCTACCCGCGGATGGGCCCCAGCTAGTTGCCACAGTGGTACCCGAGCCCAGACCAGTTGTGGATGATGATCCATATAAATTATTGGACAGATGGACTAGGCTACACCCTCATATCTTCGAAGGCAAGCGTTATGTGGATGCCCAGGATTTCATCAATAGATGCAGGTTAAAACTGTACAACAAGAGGATATTGCAGTCTCATGAGGTTGACTTCACTACTTTCCGGCTGGAGGGCGAAGCCCGTAGATGGTGGCGGTCTAATGTTCTTGGCAGGCCAGCGGGTTCTCCTCCCATAATTTGGAGTCATTTCATATAGCTTTTCCTAGATAGGTATATTCCACCCTCTTAGAGAGAAGAGTTGCGGTATCAGTTTGAGCAGCTCGAGCAGGGTCAGATGTCATCGATCGACTATGATGTGAGGTTTTCTGAGTTGTCTCGCTATGCACTGATGATACATCCTACTACTGCAGAGAGGGTGCGGAGTTTTGTTGCTGGGTTAAATTCTGGTATTAGGTCCAACACGGCCCTGAGGTTGAGATGGGGACTCCTTATTAGCTGGTAGTAGAGATTGCTTGAGGATTAAGGGCTACCATCTGAGAGGTAGAGAGCAGATACAGCAGGACAAGAGGGCTCGATCCTCTGGAGAGTTTATAGGTGCCCCGGCTAGGGGAAGAGGTCAGTTTTGGAGGGGTCAGCCTAGAACACCCCCATTCAGCACCACCACCTCCTCGAGGTATTCCAGAGCTCCCCTATTTCAATGTCATACGAGAGAGTTATTATTGCCCGCCAGTTATCCAGGGTTCTTCCGGTGGATATTCAGGTCTCCAGGGTTCTTCTTGCTCCTACTTCAGTTCCATGCCGGAGAATTCATACCGCCCACCGGCCATTTAGGCTTCTTTTAGTAAGTCTGTAGGCCATCAGGGTCAATACGTTAGGGCAGCACATCACCGTACCGATGGGTAATTTCGAGTGCGGAGAACTTATCCATAAGAGGAGATATTTTCCTATACTTCGGGGAAAGGTAGTGCAGTAGGGTCAGCAACCCATGATTACAGCACCGGCTAACTAGCCACCCAGAGGCGGAGAGAAAACTAGTAAGGGCCATACTAGAGGTGGAGACCAGGCAGAGAGAGGTTAGCTGGCTACTGCTTAAATAGATGGAGGCCAGCCAGCCAGCCCTCTAGCTAGATTCTATGCTTTTTCGAGCAGACCAGATCCATTTGCCTCAGATGTCGTTATCATAGGTATTATTTTTGCATGCAGTAAGGATGCTTCTTTGCTATTTGATCCAAGGTCTACCTATACATATGTGTCATCTCTATTTTCTCATTTTCTAGATATTCCTCATGAGTCCTTGGGTGCTCCTCTTCATGTGTCTCCTCATTTGGGTGATTCTGTTGTTGTGGATCAGATCACATTCTATGGTTTTGATACTAGAGCAGACCTTTTGTTACTTGATATAATCGACTTTAAGGTTATCCTAGGCATGGATTGGTTATCCCCATACCACGCCGTCCTAGATTGCCGTGCCAAGACTATTACTTTAATGATGCTAGAGTTTCCAAGGTTGGAGTGGAAGGGTTCCTCAGTTAGTACATCTAGTCGGGTTATTTATTTTGTAAAGGCTTGGCATATGGTCGAGAAGGGTTGTTTGGCTTATCTAACTTATGTTTGGGACACTACAATAGAGTCTCCAACGATTGATTCAGTTCCAATAGTTTGGGAGTTTGTCGATGTGTTCCATGCTGACTGTGACTAGGCTTCTTTGGGAGACAGTGAGATTGTTCTCACCTCTATCAGGTAGCGATAGCCCCCCTCCACACCCACAGCATAGAGGAGCTGCTCCAACATCCGCACTACAACCAAGAAAAATGCTCCCTGCAGACGTACTACTTTCAATCAAACCTTCTCTTCTTTACCTTCTAGATTGATAGATAGTGAGGCCTAGGACTTGCTTCCTTAGATTTGTTGAATTTACTCTGTTACCCAACTCTTATTAAAATCCCATTTCCACACTCCAGCTACTTCCTTTTGAGCTAGTCAAGTAGGCGTTGAACAAGGACTAAGACTCTCCCACCCCTTTGACATCAATTCCTGCACTTGACGTCGAATCTCCTCATTTTCAAATGGGGATAAGCGAGAAGCCGCTTTGCAGGGTAGACTCACTCCTACCCTTCCAGGTATGCCACCGGATCGTGATATTTATTTTTGTATTGATTTGGCTCTAGGTACCCAGCCTATATCTATCCTACCATACTGTATGGCTTTGAAAGAGTTGAAAGAGTTAAAGTAGAATCTTGAGCATTTATTAGCAAAGGTGTCTGTGAGACTGAGTATGTCACCTTGAGGTGCACAGTGTTGTTCATGAAGAAGAAGGATGGGACTATGTGGATGTGTATAGATTACCACCAGTTGAACACGGCTACCATCAAGAACAAGTACTCATTGTCGCGTATTGATGATTTGTTCGACCAGTTGCAACGTGCTAGGGTGTTCTCTAAGATTGGCTTGAGATAAAGGTATCATCAGCTGAAGATACGAGACTCAATTGTCCGGAAGACTGCCTTCCATACAAGATATGGCCATTATAAGCTTCTAGTGATGTCCTTCGGCTTGATTAATGCCCCAACAATGTTTTTGGAAATGATGAACAAGGTGTTTTGGCCTTATATTGATTCTTTTGTTATTGACTTTATTGATGAAATCTTTATATACTCACGTAGCTTGGGGGAACATGAGCAGCATTTGAGAGTTGTGCTTTATACATTTTGAGAGCAGAAGCTATATGCTAAGTTCTCCAAGTGTGATTTTGGGCTAGAGTCAGTGGCATTCGTGGGGCACATTGTATCAGGAGAGGGTATTAAAGTGGATCTCAAGTAGATTGAGGTAGTTCAGAGTTGGTCATGTCCTATTTCAGTGACTGAGATCAGGAGTTTCCTGGGGTTAACAGGTTATTACCGTTGATTCGTGGTGGGTTTTTCATCTATTGCATCACCTTTGACTAGATTGACCTAGAAGGGTACTCCTTTCTCTTAGTCCGATGATTGTGAGGCGAGCTTCCAGAAGCTTAAAATAGCCTTGAATACGACATCTGTTCTAGTGTTGCCTTCCGGTTCAGGGATGTGTATGGTATATTATGATGCTTCACGCGTTGTCTTGGATGTGTATTGATGCTGAAGGGGTGAGTTATTACATACGAATCATGTCAGCTGAAGATTCATGAGAAAAATTACCATGCATACAACCTAGAGTTAGCATCGATTGTTCATGCTCTTAAGATATTGAGGCATTATCTGTATGGGGTTTCATGGCAGGTTTATACTGATCATCGCAGCTTATAGCATTTGTTCAAGCAGAGGGATCTCAATACGGGGCAGGTAAGACGGCTTAAGTTACTGAAGGATTATGACATCACCATTCATTATCATCTGGGCAAGGCAAATATGGTCGCAGATGCCTTAAACAGGAAGTTAGAAAGTATGGGTAGCTTGGCATACATTTCGCAGAGGAGCGGGCACTAGCTTTGGACGTTCAGTCCTTGTCTAACAGACTTGTGAGGTTGGATGTTTCAAAGGCTTGCCAAGTCCTTATATGTGTTGTTGCTCAATCTTCTTTATTGGGACAGATCAAGGCTCGACAGTTTGATGATCCGTAATTGGAAGTTCTTAGAGAGACGATGCTACAAGGTAGTGCCAGGAAGGTTTCTATTGGCAAGGATGGTGTTCTGCAACTCCAGGGTCGCCTATGTATTTCAAATGTCGAAGGCTTAAGAGAGATGATTCTGGATGAAGCCCAAAATTCATGGTATTCTATTCATCCAAGTGCTACAAAGATGTACCATGACCTGAGGCGACATTATTGGTGGTGGCGGATGAAGAAAGACATAGTTGAGTATGTGGATAGGTGTTTGAGTTGTTAGCATGTTAACTATAATTACTGGAGGCCATATGGCCTACTTCGGAAGATGCCTATACCTATGTGAAAGTCGGAGAACATTACTATGGACTTTGTATTTAGGTTTCCACGGACTTTGAGGAATTTTGATGCAGTTTGTGTCATTATGGACAGATCGATCAAGTTGGCACGCTTCATTCCGGTTGTGACTACTTATACTTCAGAGAGGTTGACTCAGATCTACATCTAAGAGATTTGATTGCATGGTGTGCGTGTTTCCATCATATGAAATAGAAACCCTCAGTTCACTTCTCACTTTGGAGACCAGTACATAGCGAGTTAGGAATCCGTGTAGAGTTCAACACAACATTTCACCCGCAGACCGATGATCTGTCGGAGTGCACTGTTTAGATTTTGGAGGGTATGTTCAGAGCATGTGTGATGGACTTTGGAGGGCAGTTGGATCAGTTATTCTCTTTGGCCGATTTTGCTTAATATAACACTTATTAGTCTAGCATCGAGATGGATCCATTTGAGGCCTTATATAGTCAATCTCTTATCAGGTAGTTTGATCCTGGTGAGGCTAAGTTGTGTGGTACAAATTTGGTCAGAGATGCAATGAAAATCGTAAAGTTGATTCCGAAAAGGCTTCACATAGCACAGTTTAGACAGAAGAGTTACGCAGATCAGAAGGCGCGGAATGTATCATTTATGGTCGCCGAGAAAGTTCTCTTGAAATTCGTAGCGATGAAGGGTATTATGAGATTCGTAAAGAAGGGAAAGTTGAGCTCGAGGTTTATAGGACAATTTTAGGTGTAGAGGCGACTTGGGGAGGTTTCTTACGAGCTTTCTTTACCCCCTAGCTTATCGGGAGTTCATCTAGTTTTTAGGTGTCTATGCTTCGGAGGTATCACGCCGACTTGTTGCATGTATTATACTTCGGTATTATTTGGCTAGATTAGAGCTTGGGGCATGAGGAGGAGCAGTTGCCATTGCTAATAAACAGGATTGCCAGCTGTGATCCAAGAGGATTTCTATGGTAAAGGTCCAGTGGAGTGGCCAACCAGTTGAGGAGGCGAACTAGGAGTCCGAGGAGGATATGCGGATCAGATATCCACACTTATTTAGCACTTTAGATATGAACTTAAACTCACTCGAGGACAAACGTTTGTTTAAGAGGTGGAGAACGTAATGACCCGACTGGTCATTTTGCTTTCTAGAACCTCGTTCCCCTAAATAATACTTCTCATACTTGCTTTTATTGGTTTATGACTTATGGGGATGGTTGGTTTGGGATTTGGAAGATTTGGGGTTGAAATTGGAACACTTGGTTCCTCAAGGTTAGCTTAAAAGGCCAAGCTTGATTGCGGTCAACGTTTTTAGTAAGCACCCTCAGAATCAGGATTTGAAGGTTCAAACATGTTCTTATGATAATTTCGGACTTGGGCATATGTCTGGATCGAGATTTGAATGACCCGAGAGCATTTTGGCACCTAAGAGTGAAATGTTATTCATTATGGATTTTGAAGTTATTTAAATTTGGTTTAGTGAGGGTTTTTATGTTCTTGAGGTATGAACATAATTTCGAGAACGAGAATAGTTTTGTATTGTCATTTAATACTTGCACGCATAATTTGGTGTCAATTCGAGTAGTATAAGTACGTTTTGGCACATTGGAGGTAGATTGAAGAAATTGAAGTTCATAAGGTTGATTCAATTGGTTTTAGGGGGTGATTCTTAGATTTAGCATTTTTTTAGGGCATTCCGAGGGTTTGAGCGAGACTTTTTTATGATTTAAAACTTGTTGGTATATTTGGGCGAGGCCACGTGGACCCTAAGCGTCAATCGAACGAGGTTCGAGTTAAGTTGCAAATTTGAGAAGGAGCTAAAGCTGTATTTTTGTCATAACTGCACCTGCGGTTGTCCGGCCGCAGGTGCGAGACCACAAGTGCGTCTTACCAAATGCAGAAAAGGCCTAGGGGGAAGAGGCCCAGGTGCGGCACCTCTTCCGCAGAAGCGGAACCACACAAGTGGTCCCCATACTGCAGATGTGGCCCCAGCCAGCTCAATTCTGCAGAAGCGAGACCGCAGATGTGGTCCCCTAACTGTTGGTGTGGATAACGCAGAAGGCAGTGCCTTTATTTAATTCAGGAATTCATTTTTCACACATTTCATTCATTCCTTGGGAGATTTGGGAGCTTCCAAAGAGGGGATTTCTGCCTAGAATTTTAAGGTAAGCTATTTCTACTCAATGTGAGTTCAATACATAGTTTAGGGGTAGATTATACCATATAAATTAGTGAAAAATGTGGGTTTAGAGTAAAACCTAGGGGTTTGATAAAAATAGGATTTAACCACGAAATTTGCTAGGAAATAAAGTAAAAACTATATATTCTTGGTCCTTAGGTTATGGGTAACAACATCCTTCAAAAATTTTCGGAATCCGGGCACGTGGACCCGGGGATGAATTTTGGGAACCTTGCATTTTGGGTTGGGAAAGTACTTTATAGTTAGAATGTGAATTCTTGAGCATGTATTGACTAGTTCTTACCCCATTTGATTAGTTTTGGATCCTTCGGCTTTGATTTGAGGGTTTGAGCGCATTCTTGAATTTGGAAGTAAGCTTTGGAGCAAGGTGAGTCTCCTTTCTAACCACATAAGAGAATTAACCCTATAGGTGAATTAAATAAATATATATGACTATTTTTGGGCGCTACATACGTATGTGGTTACTAGAGTCCATACATAGTTATTATTATGATAATTGTTGGGGTAGTTAGGACCTGTATCATGCTATACTTGCAATGTTTGCGCCCTTGCTTGGTGCTAAGATAATTTAGTACATGCTATAAACTTGCAAATAAATATAGACTACTATACTACTTCCTTGAGAACATGTATGAATTGTTTGATTATAATTGAGCAATGTGTTCTTACTTGATAATAAATTGCTATTTGTGGATCGGGCTGATCGCGTCGGTAGAAAATAGATGCATCTATGATTTGCACAATTCAACCCTCTAGAAATGAACAGTTTATTATGATATCGGACAGGGCCTCGGCATAATGTGTGCATGTTATTTATGTGGAGTTTTTTTCGTTCTCTACGCCGCTTGAAATGCTTTGAAATATAACTCGTTATAAGACAGGACTGAAATTGATGTATTGTTAAGACTTAATATCTTATTTCTCATTGTTCTGGGACTGTCATTATATTGATGCTATCTATGCTTAGCGTAACACTTAAATATTATTATTGTTGACGTTAGTAGATGTCAAGTCGATCCTTCGTCACTACTTCTTCGAGGTTAAACTGGATACTTATTGGGTATGTTGTTGATGTACTCATACTAGAGTTTTGTACTTAACTGTACAGGACCTGAGGCAGGTAAAAATCTAGTTATCCGTTCGGCTTGCATTCTTGATACCTGATCGAGGTACCACGGTGAGCTGCCTTTCTGAGCCGTTCGGCAGCATACCCGAGTTTCTCTTCTTTTATTGTGGTTATGACTGTCTATTCTATTTTAGGCAGTAGGATAGTGGAATTTTTGTATATTCTAGTAGTGCCCAAGTACTTGTCACACTAGTTCCAGGCACATACTTTTTAGACTATTATTTTTTGTTGTATTTCTATTATTATGAACTTGTTAATTATCGACTGTTTAAAATTTTAGATTTAGTAAATGATGGGATTGGTTGGTAAAATACATGAGAAGTCACTAGTTGATTGATTAGAGTTAGTTTGCCTAACAACCGTGTTGGCGCCATCACTGCCTATAATAAAATTTGGGTCGTGACAACAAAAATAGCATTACAATTGAATACCGTTACTCCAATTCCATTAGTTTATTTTTGGGTCGTGAAAACTAGTTTTTTATGAACTAACTATATTCCAGGCCCTAATACAATTTCAGACCTAAACCAATTGGGTTCATAGAGTTGTATCCGAGGTTTCGGTTAGTTATGCAAATAATTTGATTAAAAAACATTCACTCTTTTAGGTTTCAAATAAACAATGATTTTTAAACATATCATTTTAATAGGGTGATAATATAAGAAAATAAACTTGGGATATCAGTAGAAAATCCATGAATTTAACCAAATTTTTGGTTTACTCGTTCCAACACCCCCCCCCCCCCCCCCC
>MU700356.1:47687-89892 GCA_026770625.1 Nicotiana glauca
AGATTTCTATTTTAAAAGATCAATAAAATATAGTTAAAATTTTATAATTTCTATCAAATGTTGGTTTCAAACTGTTTCAAACCAATATGTATTGGGCCAGAGTCATTTGGACTCATCATTCCCAGGCCCAAATCATCCTTGATTAATTTCATTTAGCTATTCATAAAATAGGCATTGGACCAGAGTAATTTGGACTCATCATCAGTGTCACGACCCAAAATCCACTAAGGATCATGATAGTGCCGGACATCGCTGTCAGGCAAGCCAATCATAAATACATAATTGAATTCTCGTTTTAAATATTTGCGAAATCACTTCTTTTATACGTTTTAACAATACATAGTAAATTCCACTGAATAAAAAAATAAAACATTTAACAGATTTTAAATTTTTCGAATAAACTCATAGACATCCCAAAATACAGTGTCACAAGTGCATGTGCTATTTCTAGGAAGAAATACAATACAACAACCGTCCGGAATACAATGGATAGAAAATAAATAGAATATGCTGAAAGAGGCTATAGTAGCTGTGGATCACCTCGAGAAATGCAGCTTACCTAGTCCCCGTATCATCCACGCTGCTACCCAATAGGCCACTAGAAGTACATGTGCCTATGCAACAAAAATGCACAGCAAGTGTAGCATGAGTACGAAAACAACGTATACCCAATGAGTATCCCGTCTAATCTCTAAGAAGTAGGGACGAGAGGTCGACTTCAACACTTACTAATGGTCCAATAATTTTATATCAATAATATGTTAAATCGTGAATTTTTATAGACATGATTTTAATCCAATAGAATGAAGCAAGTAAACAATTATTCCTTTTATAGGTAACTTTTTTTCATTATTTATACAAATATTCTCAAGCCGGGAATAGGCTATAACAACTTTTATAAGTTCAAGGCAAGCAATACAAGTATTCACAAATCATGCCAAGGACCTACAGCCCGATCCAACAATATTTAAATTGTGCACTACCAGAGGGTCGAATAGCGCGAACCATGGATGCATCTATTTATTCTACCATGGCATTCGGCCCGTTCCTGTATTTAAACACAAACAAATAGTTAATCAAGAGGTCATCAGTAAATAATTATCCGAAGAAAACCAATTCTCTTTTCACAATTTAGAAAAATGAAGTTTAATTATTTTTAGAAATTTTGTATGATTTAAGCAGTTCAACTGTCAATAAGGTTATATATATTTCAAGTATAGCATGCTTTTGGTTCCTAGATTACCCAAACTTAAACATAATAGTAGCTACGCATGGAATCTTCTTACCTCGTACGTACGTAGCCCCCACAAATCAGAGCACAAATCCAAGTAATTCACCTACGGGAACAATTCCCTCTTACAAGATTAGAGAAGAGACTCACCTCGCTCTGAAGATCCATAACCAGCATTTCACGCCCTTCCAAAGACTCGAATCGATGCAAAACGCTCGAAAGCTAGCCAGTTACTACGCAAATCCATTAATATAGGCTCAATTAATCACCAATTTATAACAATTTCTAACCCCGATCAAAAAGTTGATAAAATCGCCCTCGGACCCACGTGCCCGGATTCCGGAATTTTTCGACGATAGACTTTACCCATAGCCTCACAAACTCAAATATATAGTTTACTCTCAATTTCATACCTAAAATCATGGTCAAATTCAAAGAATATCAACTTTCTAGGTTTTCTTTCAAACCCCTAAATTTCTACCAATTTACATGTTAAAATCCATACATAATAGATATATTTAACTCAATATTGGTGGGATTAGCTTACCTTGTCGTTGATGTTGAAAATCCCCTCTTGAAACCCTTCAAGGATTGCCCAAGCCAAGAGAAAATAAGACAAAATGGCCAAATCCCGATTTTTAACACACTTACTGCCTCCAGCTCTTTCCGCACATGCAGTCTCTTGACCGCTTCTGCAGTTCCGCAGGTGCAAGTGCAAATGCCTCTTCTGGGGTTTGGGGCTCCCCAGCCCATTCCGCTTCTGCTCCCACTCTACCGCAGACGCGGCAAAATGACCGCACCTGTGGTCCCAGCTCTCTTCCACCAATACCGCATCTGCAACCATAGTGTCGCTTCTGCGGCTCCACACTTGTGGCCCTAGTCTCGCAGGTGCGGTTACACTAGCAACCAGCAACTTCAGCTCTTCTTCAAACTCCATAGTTGATCCGTTAACTACCCGGAATCCACCCGGGACCCCAACCAATCATACCAACCAGTCCTAAAACACATTACGGACTTGCTCGAGGCCTCAAATTACGACCTCCAGTCCAAGCTGTATGAACTTTAGAATTTCAAACTTCTACTTTCGATGTTTAAAACTATCAAATCACGTTCGATTGACTTAAAATTTTGCACACAAGTCTTATTAGACCTTTCGGACCTACTCTAACTTTTGAAATCAGATTCCGACCCCGATTTCAAAAAGTCCACCACTGATCAGGCTTCTCAAAAGCCTTCAAATTTCTATTATTAGACAACTGGCTCCAAAATGCTCCACGGACATCCGAATTCACTTCCGATTGTTCTACCAACTCCAGAATCACCATATGGAGATACTCCTAGACTCGGAATACCAAATGGACATCGATAACACTGAAATGTACTTCAACCCAAACTTATAAAATTTCTTCAAAAATACTAACTTCCACAATAGACGCCAAAACATTCCCGGGTCACCCAAAACCTGATCCGAGCATACGCCCAAGTTCGAAATCATCATACGAACCTACTGGAACCTTCAGATCCCGATTCCGATGTCATTTACTCTAAAATCCAATCTTAGTCAATTCTCTCAACTTAAAGCTTCTGAAATGAGAATCCCCTCTCCAAGTCAACTCCGAATCTCCTGAAACTCCATTTCGACCATGCGTAGAAGTCATAATATCTTAGTTGAAGCTAATCATGGTCTCAAACTGCTGAACGGCGCGCTAGGGCTCAAAATAACCGGGCGGGTCATTACATCCTCTCCTACTTAAACATATGTTCGTCCTCGAACGTGCTAGGAACTGCATTGGGCTCGTCTAGAATCACTGTTTAACATCTTAAGCACCTACCCGTGCTTTTAGAACTCAGCTCGGCATCCTAGCTCAATCAACCTGAAGATATCCTTTTTCACTTAAGTAATTAAGCCTTAGAGCCCAATTCTATCATCCAAAATTCTCTGCCAGACCCGTTCGAACATATGCTCACTGTATCAATAGCTACATGCAGCACCAAAACGTGACGGCATATCTTAGCTGAATTCACACGTTGCACCACTTTACTCATAGGACCACAATAGCATTCTATGATCGAACAGATTGAAATTCCACGAATCTGATGCTCCCATTGCACCTCATGTCCTACATAGGTCTTGCTCTAACTCTTATAATACCGCCACAATGGAAGAGATGTGTAAGAATTCATAACCAACTGCTGAATCAACAATTCATACAGTTTATACTCCTGTTAAGAACCATCATCTCTTTCTGAGCAAAATAATGGTCTTTGCTCCTTTATATACTTCATATATTCAGATTGTACTGATCCTAAGTCCAATAATCTCGTCTCACCTAGTACGAACTAATCAGGCAGTAAGCCATCCTGGACATGGTCAAAAGTCTCATATGATGTCGCAATGTGCCAACAGGCTACCAATTCGAACGCGATACAAAAGGAAAACGAACTTTGAAAAGGAATTCCAATTACCCCGTTCGCGAATCATATATGCAACGCGGTCAACATATTTGAATAGAAACCCCGCTCATGAGTCATGCATGCGAAACGGGCATACAGCTAATATAAGTTCCTCTCAGTAAAAGATGAAAAAAAAAGATAAAAATAGATACAGGGAACTGTACTTAATGTCTCGCTGTTGCGGTGTGCAACCCAATCCAAATAATATACCCATGGTGGCGTGCTACCCGATCCACACATAGATTTCACATAATGAAATATATATCAAGCGAAATTGCTCATTACAACAAAATGCCAAATATCGGTCACCAGCACGCTAAGTATATAATACCATCCCTGGGGAGACATATAGTGCTATAGGCTACAAAACTCAAGCACAACTAGGGTGCGATATACAATCTGAATCTCATGAGCCATTTTGTTTATATAACATTATGTCTATGCGAAACCTCAACATATAAGTCGTTCACCAAGCCGTCTCACAACTCACACGGCACAGTATATCATTACTTTAAAGTAATTGATGATGAAATAACCCTCTGACCGCTCTTCCACAAGGAGCACCTTACTGAAATGAACACATCTAGTCTAATATATAGCACATATTCACATTTAAACGCCTTCGCGGACCTCAAGCTAGTTATGATCACACTGAACTAGGCTAATGACCTTTCAAAGGTCCATAATTACTCCCCATTTTCCTCATAACATACAAGAACAACCATCATAACTGGAGTAATCCTCCACAGTCCACAACCAATCAATTTAGTGCCCTCCAGGATTCCATTCTCAAACTAGCAATATCACCACAATATTCCTAATTGGTTTAACTCTTCAACCAATCAAGTCATTATATGCCATAATTATACAAGCTTCCCGTGGCGGAAAATAGGTTTGTACATCCAGACCACCGACCGCACTAATGCCAAGGAGCGACAAAGAATCCTTAACTGGTATGCAAAGCCTTTTTCACAAAACACCAATCTCAGATGA
Source organism: Nicotiana glauca (assembly GCA_026770625.1). NCBI lineage: Eukaryota > Viridiplantae > Streptophyta > Magnoliopsida > Solanales > Solanaceae > Nicotiana > Nicotiana glauca. Next base: position 52,366 of record MU700356.1, read on the forward strand.
CGCTAAAGAAAATACTGACTTACTTTAAATATCGAAACTACTTTCCTTCTTATCCGAGCTCATGACATCCTTGTGAACATCGAACTACAATCTTGATCCTGACTTCAAATTCCATGCCACTCACTGCACCCAACACGCCAATATATTATAGAACACGATTATCATCATAACTCTGAAACCACTAATAGTTTAACACTTCATCGTATAAAAACCTTTCACTTAACTCACTTAAGGAGAACCATAGTAACACACAGGTAAATACCCATAACCTTAGAATATGCAAATCTCTAAGTAGTGGTCTGAGCCACCATAGCTCTTCCAGGATCCGCCTACACATGACATGCCATAATAGTGGAATATTTCTAAATAACATCAATTACAGTGGTTGACAAACCTCACACGTTCCATCACAATTCACTTGCATAACTTGATCACGTTGAAGGAACTATTCACTTTCACCAATATACCAATTAAACTATGGCTAACAAATCTATCTTCTTTAAAATTAATTCTAAATAATAATAACTCCATTGAACACATAACACACTCCATCCGCACTCATCCCGGGTGACCTTGAATCACGAGACCACACTGTCTTAAATCACACAAACGATTTCATACCTCCCAAATGCTACACTGCAAGTCAACATCATAGAACATTCCATGCCTCTTCTCATAAGCTGCTACAAAGCTTGATTCTTAGCCATACCTATAGGCTAGCAATCATTAGGCACCACGCTTTGCCGCTTTGAATCAACTAGGACCGTTGTTGAGAGCCAACCGCTCTGACTTGGCCCCAAATATAATCAATTCCATAAATCTGCTAGAGCATGAATACCCTCTTGACGAAGCACCTAGTAGAATCATTTTCGTTGAAACCCGCATCTATACAAGGCATAAATCCTAAATCCTTCCCAAAGTCTGAACATGAGCGAATAAGGCCAACCAAAGCGCACCGTTAACAATTCCTTTGCTCAAATTACCACTTATATTCTTTCTGTAGTTGTAATGACCCATTAATATGCTAATAATTGGAAACCTCACAAGTAGTTAACCATTCAACCCTAATCATAGGCGGTGGGACTCTCCCACTTAGCTTTAAGCCATTATTACACAACTCTGGACTTCACCAGGATCCTTTATCTCTTATTGACATAAACTTGTCCAATCAACCGCCAAAATTCTCTGAATCTTTCTGTAAAGCCCCCTTTTCTGTGAATCATCAACCACAATTGCACGACCGATATCATTGTTGCATAACCAATAGAATTTCCGTAGAAGCTTCCCCAACCATGCGACTACCGATCCGCTCACTGGAGATAACCCACCTGTGGGATTTACATGCCGAAGTCTTCCAAAACTGCTACACGAGGTGAAATTACCATGACAATAAGGACCCATCCTAAGCCCGAGCTCACTCTCTAGTTGCACCAGTCCATGAACTCCTCGTTGACATCAATTAAATGTGTGGTAACATCCTTCCAATTCAAAGTTAGGTTGTATCCTTCTTCAGTTCAAGCATCTCCCTTCCGTTATATCATATCTCCTGTCGCATAATTGCCCATATTTCAAATTAAACCGTAGGCCCAAATCAAAAATCACTAAAACTTCCCAAACTCTCCCATTTTGGCGAAACTCACCCCTTTAGTCGCCTACTCAATTTTTGCTTGTTATACCCGGCCTTCTAAAAAATTTAACCACTGCATGACACTTCCCACATGTCCTTTCTCATCCTTTGCCGCTTAGTTGTTGCCTTAAATAAAATCTATCTTCATGGCACTTGAACCTACAAATCGTTACTATCTTTAAACCTCTCCGAGGATCATTTTTCTCGTACCGGCAACATTAGAAACACCGATTCAATCCTGAACCCCCGCACCCCGCGACATCTGATAGCCGCTTCTTCAATACTATTTCAAAACATCTTACCCTAAAGGAGAATTGTAGAAGATCGTACATCATAGAAGAAAACTCCAACACGCTCGCAAATACTAAGTCTCGTTACTCCGTCAGCCCACATCTGACCATTCCTAGTTCAATTGTCTTTCCACTGCCGGGAATAAAATACTAAATCTATAAATCATGCATTGAGTAAACCTCCCTTTAAGTCATTCACTGCCCCGACACATAGGCAAACATCCTACCATCATATCAATACTGCAGAACAATCATTCATAGTATCATGGCAACTTGTGCCTAGCCTCAGAGCTCTCGGAAGTACCGTCCCTGAGCTGAAATGACTTAATTTACTTCCATAGGCAGCAATAATAGCTCAAACAACTATGCAGGGAGAAACACCCCGCACTGCATCGGTAGTACCATTACAATTCTTCAATCTCAATTTACTACAAGCTGTTCGTGTAGCATAAGATTGAACAGGAAGGAATTAAAGGCATAAGCCTCCAGGAATCAAATCGTACGATGAGGAATCAAGAAGGAATGTACTCCTAACGGTCCTGCAGCCTCCCGAGGGTAAGTACAGACATCTCCGTACCAATCTGCGAGACTATACTTGACTTGTTCATGACTCGTGAGACCTACGGGAACCTAGTGCTCTAATACCATGTTGTCACAACCTAAAATCCACTAAGGATCGTGATGGCGCCGGACATCTCTATCAGGCAAGTCAATCATAATAGATAATTAAATTCTCATTTTAAAAAATCACTTCTTTTATACGTTTAAAAAATACATTGTAAATTCCACTGAATAAAAGAATGAAACATTTAACAGATTTTAAAATTTTCGAATGAACCCATATACATCCCAGAACCTGGTGTCACAAGTGCATGGGCTATTTCTAGGAAGTAATACAATACAATGACTTTCTGGAATACAATGGATAGAAAATAAATACAATAAAAGAGACTATTCTAGCAGCGGGTCATTCGAGCAATGCAGCTCACCTAGTCCCCGTATCATCCACGCGGCTACGCCTAGTAGGCCACTAGAAGTACACGTGCATGTGCAACAAAAAATGCACAGCAAGTGTAGCATGAGTACGAAAACAACGTGTACCCAATAAGTATACCGTCTTATCTCGAAGAAGTAGAGACAAGAGGTCGACTTTGACACTTACTAATGGTCCAATAATGTTATAGCAATAATATGTTTAATCGTGGATTTTTATAGACATGATTTTATTCCAATAAAATGAAGAAAGTAAACAATTAATTCTTTTATAGGAAACATTCCAAATTCCTTTTCATCATTTATAAAAATATTCTCAAGCCGGGAAGAGACTATAACAACTTTAATAAATTCAAGGCAAGCAATACAAACATGCTCAAATCATTTAGAGGACGTATGGCCCGATCCAACAATATTTAAAATGTGCACTGCCAGAGAGTCGAATGGAGCGAACCATAGATACATCTATTTAATCTGGCGAGGCGTTTGGCCGGTTCCAGAATTTAAATACTCACATACAGTCAAACAAGAAGTCATCACGAAATAATTATCCTAAGAAAACCAATTCTCTTTTTAACAATTTAGAAAAATGAAGTTCAATTATTTTTAGAAATTTATTTACCAATTCGGTAGGATTTAAGCAGATCAACTATCAATAAGGTTACAGATATTCCAAGTATAGCATACATTTGGGTCCTAGACTAACCGGACTTAAAAATAATAGTAGTTACGCGTGGACTGTCGTCACATCGTGCGTATGTAGCCCCAACAAATAGGAGCACAAATCCAATTAATTCACATATGGGGACAATTCCCTCTTACAAGGTTAGAAAGGAGGCTCACCTCGTCCGATGATCCATAACTAGCATTCCACGCCTTTCTGAAGATTCGAATTGATGCTAAACGCTCCAAAGCTAGCCAATAATTATGGAAATCCATTAATATAGGCTTAATTACTCATTACAATACAATTTATAACAATTCCAAAACCTAATCGAAAAGTTGACAAAATGGCCCTCGGCCCCACATGACCAGGTTCCAAAATTTTTTAAAGATAAATTTTACACATAACCTCACAAACTAAAATATATAATTTACTCTCAATTTTACACTTAAAAACGTGGATAAATTCCAAGAATATCAATTTTTTAGGTTTTCCTCAAACCCCCATTTCTAACAATTTGCATGCTAAAATCCAACATAATTGATATATTTAACTCAAGATAGGTGGGATTATCTTACCTTGTCGTTGATGTTTAAAATCCCCTCTTGAAACCCTCCAAGTATCGTCCAAGCCGAGAGAAAATGAGAGAAAATGGCCAAATTCCAATTTTTAAAACACTCACTGCCTCCAGCTCTTTCCACACATGTGGTCTCTTGACCGCTTCTGCGGTTCTGCAGGTGCGAGACCAAATGCCGCTTCTGCGGTCCGGAGCTCCCCAGCCCATTCCGCTTCTGTGCCCTCTCTACCAGACGCGGTCCCGCATCTACAGCAAAACTACCGCATCTGCAGTCCTAGCTCTCTTCCACCAATAATGTATCTGTGACCATAGGGCTGCTTCTGCGGCTCCGCACCTGTGGCCCTAGTCTCTCAGGTTCGGTTAAACCAGCAACTTCAGCTCTTCTTCAAACTCCAAATTCGATCCGTTAACTACCTGAAATCTACACGAGGCCCCCGGGACCCCAACTAATTATACCAACCTGTCCCAAAACATATTATGGACTTGCCGAGGCTCAAATCACATCAGACAACGCTAAAATCATGAATATACCTCCAATCCAAGCTTTATGAAATTTAGAATTTCAAACATCAACTTTCGATGTTTGAACCTATCAAATCACGTTCGATTGACTTCAGATTTTTTACACAAGTCATATTCGACATTTTGGACCTACTCTAATATTCGGAATCGAATTCTGACCCCGATATCAAAAAGTCCACCTCTGGTCAAACTTCTCAAAAACCTTCAAATTTTTATCCTTAGCCAAATGGCCACAAAATGCTCCACAGACATTCGAATTCACTTCTGATCGCGCTCTCAACTCCAGAACCACCATACCAAGCTACTCCCAGACTCGAAATCCCAAACGAACATTGATAACACTGAAATTTACTTCAACCCAAACTTATTAAATGTCTTCCAAAATGCTAACTTCCACAATAGGCGCCAAAATGCTTCCGGGTCACCCAAAACCCGATCCGGGTACATTCCCAAGTCCGAAATTATCATACGAACCTACTGATCCTTCAGATCCCGATTTTGAGGTTGTTTATTCTAAAATCCAATCTTAGTCAATTCTCTCAACTTAAAGCTTCCGAAATGAGAATCCCCTCTCCAGGTCAACTCCGAATCTCCAAAAATTCAATTCCAACCATGCGTACAAGTCATAATACCTTAATTAAAGCTGCGCATGGCCTCAAACTACTGAACGTCATGCTAGGAGTCAAAACGATCGGTCGAGTGGTTACAATCAGGCCCAAATCTTCTTGAATTAAAATTGCTTTGTTGATTGAATGCTTGATAACGTATGTATGGGGTCAGAGTCATCTGTACACAGTCATTAACCAGCCCAAATTATCTTCGATTAATTTTATTTAGTTATTCAATGCAGTTTTTGGGCTAGATTCATTTGGCGCTCAGCCTTTATCAGGCCCAAAGCCTTTTCATTGTAGATAAATTGGGCAGCTAATATATGAGTTTCCTAATTAATTCAAATAAATGTCTCATATATTATTGAACCATTACACCTAGTTACATGACATAAGATGCTTATCTTAGAGAAATAATCATAACTTTACGTATACTTTAAATTGAACTAACTATTTCAATTATGTACACGCATGTCTGACATAGTTCTGATGCCAAAATAAACCATGGTATACGTTCCTGTAACCATGGTCAAACATTTTAGTAAATAAAATGCCTTAATCAAATATTTGTAGGAATGCTTTAGGCACAGTTTAATTACTATCATGATTGCGATTTTTTAAAATAAATTCAAAGAACGTGTTCGAGCGACTTTGGTCAAACCTTTTTGTTAAATAAACTAAGTGTTAGGAATTATGTATACGTACACGTGACATGATTTTTGACACGTTAAAACTAAATGAGTATACGTACGTGTAACTCGTCTTATATACGGTTATCAAGTAATTAGTAGTGGTAATATAAAATAAACATAGGTCCTAAAATGAGTAATTAGAAAAAATAAGCCAAGTATAAATTGTTAAGCGACCATGTTAGAATCATGGAACTCGGGAATGTCTAACAACTTCTCTCGGGTTAACGAAATTCCTCACCTAGTTTTTCTGGTTTTGAAGACTTTATACAAAATCATATTTTCCTCAATTTAATATTTTTAATAAATCGGTGACTTGGGTCACCATAAATTATCCTAAGTATGATTAAATAAATAATCCTATTTTGATTAATACACTTAAATTGGAAAAGCTCTCTAATATCCCCTTTCGAGAAAGGAGGTGTGACAGCTCTGGCAACTCATACAATACAGAATATCTGGTTTAGGGTTCAAGAATTCGAGCTTGTTCAATACTTGGAGATCATGGGAATACATTTCAAGTTTAACAGTCAGGAGTCCGCCTGGAGAGTAGGGGAATACATTTCAAGTTTAGCAGTCAGGAGCTCGCCTGGAGAGCATGGGAATACATTTCAAGTTTTGAAATCAGGAGCCCGTCTGGAGAGCATGGGAATACATTTCAAGTTTTGAAGTCAGGAGCCCGCCTGGAGAGCATGGGAATACATTCAAGTTTTGAAGTTAGGAGCCCCCCTGGAGAGCATGGGAATACATTTCAAGTCAGCACTCTGGAGCCCGCATGGAGAGCAGGGAATACATTTCAAGTCAGCAGCCCGCCTGGAGAGCAGGGAATACATTTCAAGTCACCAGTCAGGAGCCCGCCTGGAGAGCATGAGAATACATTCAAGTTTAGCAGTCAGGAGCCCGCCTGGAGAGCATGAGAATACATTTCAAGTTTAGCAATCAGGAGCCCGCCTGGAGAGCATGGGAATATATTTCATGTTTAGCAGTCAGGAGCCCGCCTGTAGAGCAAGGGAATACAATTCAAGTTCAGCAATCAGGCATCCACCTAGAGAAAAGGGGAAACATCTCAAATACAGCTCTAGTTCAGGGGTCAGGCATCCACCTGGAGAAAAGGAAAGCATCTCAAAATATATTTCAAGTTCAGCATTCAGGCGTCCACCTATAAAAAGGGAAAGCATCTCAAAGTACAATTCGAGTTCATCAATCAGGCGTCCACCTGGAGAAAGGGAAAACACTTCAGAATGCAATTCAAGTCAGCAACAAAAGAGGCTTGCGAAAAGAATACGAGTCAATAGTCCGGGATGATCAGCGAAAGTTAGTCACAATCCAAAATAATAAAAGAAGAGAAGAAACAAAAAGAAGGCATAAGTGAATCCAAATGCAGAAGTAGAGAAAGATGTGAATTGCTTAAGAAATGATTGGAGTCACAAACATGGTGTGGTGTCTGGGTTTGGTCCGAAAAGCTAAGTAAGAATCAATTAGCACCTACAACTACCTAGCGTCAAGATTCAGATCCAAAGTCTGCATGAAGAACCATTCAAGACTCAAGATCAAACTTCATAAGACCTATAAATAGTAATCTTATAACTCGTAGTTGACAGGCTTAGCTAGTCTTTTTTATGTTTTGATTTTTTATGTAATAACAGGACCGCGGACCAGAACCTCGGCAGAACGACACCTCAACTGGCTCTCCACTTCGGCATACTCCATCACCTCACTCACCTCTGAACTAAACGTGGCCTGATTCCTTTATAGCTAAGGATATTTAGGCAGCTCAGATACCAGGGCTCGGTCACATTCCTCTTTTCTCTTAATTTCAGTCTCTCCAAATAAGGGTCTGGTTAAAATACCAGTCAAAATACCTATCTTATCATTCATTGTCCAAAAACGCTTCGCGTTTCCAGTCAATGAGGGGCGGCTGTAGACATGTGATTTTTGACCCTCCCCATGATTTTTTATATTTTAGCACGTAAATATTTAATTTAAGCCTAACATAGTTATTTCAACTCATTTTGACTCTTTTACTTTATTTTATTACCAAAAAATAAGATTTACAAAAATATTTCAGTTTATGTATTTTTCATAAATTTTAAAAAAATACAAAAAATAGTACCTTATTTCTATCTTTATATAATTTCGAAAACACAAAAATAGTTTCATGTTTAGTTTAATTAATTAGGATTAGTTTTGGCATGGTGTAGTATTTCTGTCTTAGTTTAAAAGGCATTGTGTAGTCTAGGGACCCTTCTAAACTCTTCTTTAGGACCAAAAAAAATAAAAAGACCCTAAGGATTTAACACAAAATGACCTAGGGACTAATTGACAAATACACAAAATATAAACCAAGAGCTAGACTCTACAATAAAGAGGACAAGAAATAACGCTAAAGGGGGACTAGGAAAAAGGCAGCGTAGCTTTTCAATATGACCCACCTCCCTTGACTTCGCCTTCTCAAAACCACCCTCCCTGAAGCTTCTTCATCTTCGAACTCACCTTCAAGCCAGCCTTAACCAGCCATAGTCGATCGTCTCCCTTACCTCACAATTCACCTGGAACACAAACGCACACTCAATGCTCCAGTGACAACGACCAGACCAGCTGTCCCACCACCATAATCGTCGGTAAATCCCCATTGACGGTGAGCTTCTCAAAAGCTTCACCGTTATACTCAAAATAAGCAGATCTAGAGCAACAAAACACACACACTCCTGCTTCTTTCTCTTTGATTTCGATTCGATTTTTGGTTTCAAATTCATGGAATTCATTTGAGTTTGAAATCTATTTTGTGTTCGGGTTGGTTTGAGGTCGTGGGTCAATACTGTTCGTCGAGGTTCGGAATGGCGGTTCGCAGCTTCATATGATTTTCATCGCTGTTTTGGATTCGATTGGGGCTGTGGTTTATTGACACCCAGGTAACTGGTTGAATTCTCATTAATCAAAGGCAAAATTTCTATTTGTGGTAGTTTCGGTTCGAATCGGGGTATGTTTTTTTATGTTTGTAGTCTCCATATCCGATTGAACGTGAAATTATGGTTGCTTCACCTTATTGGTTGCTATTGTTTGGATCCGTCGTTTGGACGCTGATGTTGTGGCCTTTATTATTTCTCTATTGATATGGTTCTCTAGGTAGGTGATGTTAGTTATTAATGTTGAGTTCCTAATTTCATAAGATATAACTGAACGTGCTGCTATTTACTTTTTTTGTTCTATTCTAATATCTTTGATCTTCTTCTTTGAAAAATGAATACATAATTCCAAGAAATTAGGACCCTTTGGACTAAGCTCATAAATCAGAATGTAGGCTCTATTTTAGCTTATGGATACGGTGGATCTTTTCATCTGTGAAAAAATGCTGGTGTTGGATGAATATAGTTACCGTCGGGGAATTAAGTCACTGTGATTTGGGATTTTATAGCAGGCGCCAAAGGATTTAACAGTAGTACATGAACGATGAACGCTTGGGAAAAGTATCGTGACCTCGGGTAGTAGTGTTAGGAAAATAATTTACGAACATTGTAGTATGCTTTATGCGCATTTTAAATTGTTGTGATTATGGACACGTTCGCGTGACATAATTACGATCTTTAAAATAAAATCGGAGTACGCGTTCATGCAACTTCGGCCAAAATTTCTTACTAATGATAAAGCATTATTAATTGTGGACACGTTCGCGTGACATGATTCTTGACGCGCCAAACAAGCAGGTATACATATACGTAACCCGTTTCAAGATAACTTTTCTTAATTAAAAGCGGTAAAAGAAGTAAACGCACATAGGTTCTAAAATCAGTAGTTAAATAATTGTGTAAGACAAGTATGGTCAAAGCGACCGTGCTAGAACCATGGAACTCGGGAGTGCCTAAAACCTTCTCCCGGGTTAACAGAATTCCTTACCCGGATTTCTAGTTCGTAGACTGTATAACAGAGTCAGACCTTTTCTCGATTCGGGATTTTAACCGATGACTTGGGACACCATAAATTATCCCAAATGGCGACTCTGAATTTTTAATAAAATGAATCCCGTTTTGATTGTCATTTAATTACAAAAAAATCCCCTTATATTATACCCTTTACGAGGATATAGTAAGAAAAAAGAGGTGTGACACAAAACAACAATCCATTACTCATTCCCGAACCATAAAATTATGCAAATGACCATTCCCACGCCTATACACCTGGCCACCACAACAATCCCATTTACATAGAGACCATGCCACTTTCCACCCAACCTATATCTCGCACACCGAGTCTGATGAAAAGGATCTACTCATCAGAAACCTGGCAGAAGAGCTTAAGAAATTAACCAGTCAAATCCAAGGCGTGGAAGGAAGTAAAAGAATCGAAGGGTTGAACTACAAAGATCTCTGTATACAACCAGATGTCGAACTGCGAGAGGGGTACAAACCTCCCAAGTTCAAAATGTTTTATGGTACAGGTGATCCAAGGGTCCATCTGAGAACATACTGCGACAAGTTGGCCAGAGTAGGAAAGGACGAAAAGATCTGCATGGAACTCTTTATGAAGAGCCTGAGAGGAGATGCACAATCTTGGTACATCAGCCAAGAACCTAAGAAATGGTCGAGCTGTGTAGGTATGACCTCTAATTTCATGGAAAGATTCCGATTTAACACAGAAAATGCACCAGACATATTCTATATTCAGAATCTGAAGAAAAATCCAGCAAAAACGTTTCTCGAGTATGCTACTCGCTGACAAAGCTACTAAGGTCAGACATGCCTTAGGGGAGGAACAGATAAATAAATTCTTTTTCCGGGCTCAGGACCTGCAGTATTCTGAACGACTAACGATCATTGAAAATCATAAGTTTTCTAACATTATCAAGCTAGGGGGAAAAAATTGAAGACGATATAAAAAGGGGTATGGTTACAAGCTTCGAGGCCTTGCAAGCCACAAATAAGGTGGTGTTTCTAAAAAGAGGGACGTAGGGGCCGTGATGGTTGCACAAAGGACCAAGTCTCCTCTCAAACACCAAACCTATCCAATACCTTCACTCACATATTAGCCAGCCCCAAACTACCAAGCACCCTCCTACCAAGCTCCACCACCAATATATCAATCACCTCCACTTCCCACATATCAGCCTACCTCACCCATATATTCCCAGCTCACACATGTCTACCAAACGTACAATACCCAACCATCTCATTACCAATCACCTCCCGCACACCAAAATTTCCCTAGGCCCTAACCTTATTTTTATTGGAGGAATCCAAAATAACACATAGCCATCGCCGAACCCATTGATCAGCTACATGAGAGACTCAAAATTGCCGGTTATGTCACATATCCCTACTACAACCATTGAGAACCCTTCTCAGTAGGTTAACCGAAACAAATCTCGTGCATACCACTCCGGCATGAAGGGACACCATTATCGAATGCCACTCTTTAAAAGATAAAATACAGTCCCTGATCGATAACAAAGTCATTGTAGCAAAGGAAGTCACCCTGAATGTCCGTAATAACCCTCTACCAGACCAAAAATGCAGAGGTATTCACATGATTGAAGTAGAGGATGATTATGATCCCGAGGGATTCATCGGATAGATCACGGAAGGCAATGATCCAAAGAAGCCAATAGTTACTCTCAGCCCCATCATAGTCCAGATCCAACCATCTGAGTTCACTAAGGTAGATGTGTCTATCCCTCTTAAGTTTGAAGCAGCGCCATCAACAAAAGCACCAGCACCATTTGAGGTTATAGTTTTACAACCCAAAGAACATGTCCGATTCGAAGTAAGGGTGGCCATACCGATTCCAGTAGCGATGACCACCATGATTTTATTCAACATAAAAGATATACCTTGGGATCATACATCCGAGGGTAGGAGGAAAGGCAAAGTCAGGTTCAAAGAGACTATTGCGGCGCAGGGTATGACAAGAACTGGAAGAGTCTGTACCCCGAAACACTTAGCTAGGTCGAGAAAGCAGGCTTCCAACCGGCCACTCATCATTGAAACAGGTCTAGATGAACTTTGGAGGAAGGTAGAGGCCAAGGATTATTCAGTCATCGACCATCTAAACAAAATACCAGCACAGATATCATCCTCTAATTGCTGCAAAATTCCAAGACATACAAAAATGCTCTATTGAAGGTGCTGAGTGAAGCATGTGTGCCAAGTAACATCACTGGCAGAGAAACGGCTAATATAGTAGGACAAGTATTAGGAAACCATAAAATCACCTTCTATGAGGATGAGCTTCCGCCTAAAGGGTTGGGTCACAATAAAGCCTTGCATATCACCATGCCATACGAAGACTAATTCATCACTAAGATCCCGGTCGATGGGGGTTCCAGCCTTAATATATGCCCGCTAATAACACTCAAGAAGCTGGGTAAAGGAATGCACGAGATACAAGAGGGAGATATCAATGTGGAAGCCTTCGACGGTTCCCAGAGTTCCACTATCTGTGAGATTAGCCTGTGTCTGCAGATGGGACCAACCTGGTTTGAGGTCGACTTTCAAATAATAGATCTGCCAGCATCCTATAACATGCTGCTAGGGAAACCCTGGATTCATGCTACAGGGGTCGTAGCTTTAATACTGCATCAGGCCATAAAGTTTGAATGGAATCACCAGGAAGTGATCATTCGCGGTGACGGCAGCAATTCTATATACAGTCGCCAAACCATTCCGGTGATAGGGGAGAGACCTACCACCACATCAAGCGGGTCAGTGTTGTCGACAAAGATAAGTGGTGGTATAACAAGATCGAGAGTATACTGAATTAGAGTGGGTACACACCTAGCAAAGGACTCGACAAGAACCTCCAAGGGATTATAAACGTATAAAACTCAAGAAACATGGCACTACTTCTGGTTTGGGATATGAATATACCTGGGAGGAGTTCAATAATTGATCGCAACCATGGAACAGTCCTTAGTGCCCATTGGAATAACCGATACCACACATGGAGTAGACTTTCAAGCAGGCTGACGCCATTTATGGGACAGACGAAGAAGAAGCACTCGCAATAGTAAAAAACTTGTTTTTAGAGGATAATGATATAGATTGCTCTATTATCCTCGAGGAGGAGGGGGAGGAAGGTCCTTCCATACAAGATTTAAGCAGAGGGGCATACCTCAACAATTGAACCATCAGGACCACCAGAGCCCGACGAGCCTCGAGGTAGCAAGTCTAAAACAAGTACTATTACCTATTTTATTTAATGAATGATTTTCTTTTTGTATATTTCAATTTTCGCAATAAGATCTTCAATGTTAGAAACAATTATGAAATTTATCAAAGCATTTAGACTTTTCTTATGAATCAACACTTATTATTATTTTTCTCATTACTTTACTTATACAACATTACTATTACTTATCTTGATGAACCAATGAATGTGACATGCAATGAGACAACACAACAAACAGACATTGATTCAGAGGAAGTTGACATACTTGAGGAGATCATCAAAGAAGTTGAGAACTTTGAGAACAGACCTAAATTCAACCTGGAGGAAACACAAATTTTTAATTTAGGAGACAAAGAAAACGTCAAGGAAACATGAATCAACGTTCACTTGTCGCCATCAGAAAAAAAAGAATACACTAAATTTCTATAGCAATATAAAGACATATTTTCCTGGACATATGATGACATGACTGGTCTATGTACATCTATTATGGCCCATAAACTACCAACTGATCCTACATGTCTGCCGGTGAAGCAGAAGCTCAAGAATTTCAAGACTAATATGAGTTTGAAAATCAACGAAGAAGTCACTAAGCTAGTCAAAGCTAATGTCCTCAGGGTAGTTGAGTACCCGACATGGTTAGCCGACATTGTACCAGTACCAAAGAAGGACAGAAAGGTAAGAGTCTGTGTGGACTATAGAGATCTCAACCGGGCCACTCCGAAAGATGATTCCCATTACCGAATATACACATCATGATCGATAATTGTGCAAAGCATGAGCTACAACCATTCGTAGATTGCTTCACTGGTTATCATCAGATCTGGATAGATGAGGAAGATGTTGAGAAAACGGCCTTCATTACACCATGGGGAATGTATTGTTACAAAATTAGGTCGTTCGGCTTGAAGAATGCAGGGGCCACCTACACGAGGGCCATGACTACCATTTTTCATGATATGATACATAAGGAAATTGAGGTATATGTGGATGATGTTACCATCAAGTCCAAGAAGGCCATTGATCACATAGAAGATTTGAGGAAGTTCTTTAATATATTATGAAGGTACAACCTAAAATTGAATCCCACAAAGTGTGTATTTGGGGTACCCATTGGAAAATTGATGGGGTTTATTATGAGTCGCTGAGGAATAAAAATGGATCCATCAAAGGTCAAAGCCATTCAAGAACTACCACTGCCAAAGAACAAGAAGTATATGATGAGTTTCTTGGGAAGACTTAACTATATTTGTCGGTTCATAGCACAGTCTACAATCATCTGTGAGCCAATCTTTAAGATGTTGAAGAAGGACGTCACTACCAAATGGACCGATGACTGCCAAAAGGCCTTCGACAGAATCAATGAGTACCTGTCAACATCACCAGTCTTGGTCCCGCCCGGGCTAGGTAGACATTTATTACTCTACCTCGCAGTATTGGATGGAGCTTTTTGTTGCGTTCTGGGGCAGCACGATGAAACGGGGAGGAAGGAGCAGGTCATCTATTACCTCAGTAAGAGGTTCACCCCGTACGAGGCCATGTATTCTCTATTTGAATGCACCTATTGTGCTTTGACTTTGGTAGCTCAGAAGCTAAGGCACTATTTATGCGCCTATACCACATATCTCATCTCAAGGATAGATCTTTTGAAGTACAATTTTCAGAAGCCCATGCCCACTGGCAAGCTAGCCAAGTGGGAAATCTTGTTAAGTGAATTCGACATTGTTTACATAACTCAGAAGACGGTCAAAGGAGAAGCACAGGTAGACCACCTTGCTGAGAACCCCGTGGATGGAGAATATGAACCTTGGAAAACATATTTTCCCGATGAAGAGGTATCATTCATAGGAGAAGACATTGCAAAATCCTATGAAGGGTTGGAGAATGTTCTTCGATGGGGTAGCAAACTTCAAAGGAGTTGTCATAGAGGCAGTCTTAGTATCAAAAATTGGTTAGCATTATCCGGTGTCTGTCAAACTTAGGTTCCCGTGCACCAACAATATAGCCGAATACGAAGCTTGCATCTTTGGGCTCAAGATGGCTATTGACATGAGCATCCAAGAGTTGCTAATGATCGGAGATTCGGACCTACTCATATATCAAGTGTGTGAAGAATGGGAAACCAAGAGCTCTAATATACTACCGTATTTGCATCATGTACAGGAATTAAGAAAGAGGTTCACAAGGACGGAGTTCCAGCATGTTACCGGAGTCCAGAATGAGTTCGCCAATGCATACACCCTATCATCTATGATACAGCACCCAGAAAAGAATTTCATTGGTCCCATTCCTATAAAGATCCATGATCAGCCAGCTTATTATGCCCATGTTGAAGAAGAAGCAGACGAAAAGCCTTAGTTTCATGATATCAAGGAATATTTGGTAAGAGGAGAATACCCGGGGCTTGCCAATCATACTCAGAAACATACACTTCGGAGATTGTCCAACAACTTCTTTCACATCAGAGGAATCCTGTATAGGAGCACTCCTGATTTGGGATTATTAAGGTGTGTTGACATAAAAGAAGCATCCAGGCTACTAGAAAAAATCCATACCGGGACCTGTGGTCCACATATGAACGGTTTTATCTTAGCAAAGAAGATACTCCGGGCTTGTTACTATTGGATGACTATGGAAACAGACTGTATCCAGTATGTTCGGAAATGCCACAGCTATCAAATACATATAGACTTGATAAAGGTGCCTCAAAATGAGCTTAATGCAACAAGCTCACAGTGGTTGTTCGCTGCCTGGGGAATGGATGTTATTGGGCCAATCGAGCCTGCTGCTTCTAACGGACACAAGTTTATCCTAGTGGAAATTGACTATTTCACCAAGTAGGTCGAAGCAGTATGTTACAGAGTAGTGACTAAGAAGGTTGTGGCAGGCTTTGTCCGCGACCGCATTATTTGTCGATTCGGGATTCCAAAGTCAATTATTACTGATAATAGCTCTGACCTCAACAGGGACTTAATGAAAGTTATTTGTGAAACCTTCAAGATCAGACACAAGAATTCCATAGCCTATAGGCCTTGGATGAATGGAGTTATGGAAGTCGCCAACAAGAATATCTAGAAGATATTGAGGAAAATGATAGAGAAGCATAAACAGTGGCACGAGAAGTTATTGTTTGCTCTATTAGGGTATCGCACTACAGTCCGCACATTAACTGGGGCAACCCCATATATGTCGGTTTATGATACAGAAACCGTCATTCCCGCCGAAATAGAAATTCCTTCCATAAGGATCATGTAGGAAGATTAGCTCGATGATGTAGAGAGGGTAAAGAGTCGTTACGAGCAGCTAGCTCTTATAGATGGAAATAGAATGAACGCAGTTTGCAATGGTTAACTCTATCATGACAAAATGTCCAGAGCCTTCAACAAAAAAGTCAAGCCGAGATAGTTTACACTGGGGTAGCTGGTGTTAAAAAAAAATTCCGCATCAGGATGAAGCCAAAGGGAAGTTCTCTCCCAACTGGCAGGGTCCATACATGGTTCACCGGGTTTTGACAAGAGGTGCACTCATACTTGCAGAAATAAATGGAGAAGTCTAGCCAAAGCTGATTAACTCAGATACAGTCAAGTGTTACTATGTGTAATCTTTATGTTTTCCCTATATGATGTAAATTGAACTATGCGTAACCTGATTCACGTTTAAGAAGGAATACATAGGCAGCCCTATGGGTTCGGTCATAATTTAATAAAATTTTCATTTCCCCTCGAAGTTGGAAACCAGGGAAGAATTTTAAGGAGGACCCTCAAAATTCTGAAGTAACTTCAGCCGATCGCCGTATGAGCAACAATCAAAAACATCAACCCAGCAAACTGGGGAAAATTTTTGAGGAGAAACCTCAAAATTTCGTAGCACGAGAGATTGCAATGTCCTGAATTACGTTACAGTCGTCTATTCACCTAAAAATTATTTTAAATATACATTTATGTTATACTTTGACAAAATCATGCATTTTTATCATCGAAATTGCTTTTTTTAGTAATGTTACCCCAATAATGCAAGCGGTATCACCAGATCAAAGTCGAACGAGTCAAGAAAAGATAGTAGGGATACGAACTAACCTTCCCCTTTACAAAACTCACAATTTTTTCTTTGGATGTAGGCACTTGGATTACGAAACCATTGAAACATATTGCAAACATCTTTTAAGAATACGATTCTCCGAACCATTTTACTTACCAACGTTTGCTATCAACATGCGCCCATAAGGTCTTGTATGTCACAATGCTCCAAGTAATCACCACACCGTGATCTGCTATCAGCTAAGAAACTCCAATGTCATTTACTATTTTGCCGTCTTGTATAAGGGTATTATTGTGCCTTCCGAGGTTAAACTCTACCTCTATTTGCATTAGCATTGTATAAGGCTACCATTCTACCTTCCAACCTGCATAAGGCTACTATTCTGCCTTCCAATTTGCATAAGGCTATTATTCTGCCTTCCAATTTGCATAAGGCTACTATTCTGCCTTCCGAGGTAAAACTCTACCTCTATCTGCATCTGCATTGCATGAGGCTACTGTTCTGCCTTCTATATTATTCTGCCTTTAGAAACTCTACATCTATTTGCATCTGCATTGCATAAGGCTATCATTCTGCCTTCCAATTTGCATAAGGCTACTATTTTTCCGTCCGAGGTTAAACTCTACCTCTATCTGCATCTGTATTGCATAAGGCTACCATTCTGCCTTCCGAGACTAAACGCTGTCTCTATCAACATTTGCACAGCTGAAAGATCGCCATATTGCATGACTGAAAGATCGCCACATTTGCACGGCTAAAAGATTGCCACATTACATGGCTGAAAGATCGATCGCCATATTTGCACGGCTAAAAGATTGCCATATTTGCACGGTTGAAAGATCGCCACATTTGCATGGCTGAAAGATCGCCATATTGCACGGATGAAAGATCGCAGCATTTGCACGGCTGAAAGATTGCCACATTGCACGGCTAAAAGACCACAACATTTGCACGGCTGAAAGATCGCCATATTTGCACGGCTGAAAGATCGCCACATTTGCACGGCTGAAAGATCGCCACATTACACGGCTGAAAGATCACCACATTGCATGGATGAAACATCCCCACATTGCATGGCTAAATGATTGCCGCATTTGCACGGCTGATAGTTTGCCACATGCTAGTGCATCCTTCATGGCTGAAATATTGCCAACTTTTCCAAAGGCTTCATCGTTCGAAGGCACCATCCTCATAGTCCAGGAACACCATGTCATGGACTGAGGATCCCCTTCAATCTCTTGCATATCATTATTCAAAGGAATCATGGTTTGGAGGTGCCATTATCATAGCCCGAGAGTATTATTTCATATACTGCAAATCCTTTATTATAACCGTTCAAAGACAACATTCATGGTCCAACAAAAATTTGCATCATGTATAAATTTGCGCACGATATATTCTTGTGTTACTTATTTGTAGGTAAATCGGCAAGCTACAACCATCCCGGCGGGAGTGTTTCCACTCCAGTGCCCTCAGCCTAACCATTCTCGTAAGCCTTTCATTCACCTTACTGAAATGTCACGCCCGTTCTTGGAAAGTACCCGTCGGCATATTGTACAGACGGAACCTGAACTACATATGGCCTGATTCCTATAAAACCAAGGATATGTAGGCAGCTCATAAGCCAGGGCGCGGCCTAACTTCTTCAAACCATTTCGTTCGGTCAAAATTAGCCCTCATATCTTTACCCGTCAACTCCTTCATCCTTCCCGAGTAAAGAGGGGCAGCTGTTGATACCTAATTTTTCCCTATATATATTTTAATATGAAAAATACATTCAAAATAGCATATGTATGCATATATAAGTATTTTCAAGTATTTCATTAATTTTCCTTAATTTTTAAAGGTATTTGAATCAATTTATTCCTCTATTTTATCCATAAAAACCCAATAACTATTACTAAAAATATCATTTTTTTGGTGATTCACCTGTTGCACTTTTATATCTATGCTAAAACATAGCTAATGAAATTTTTGAATATTTTTAATAAATTTATTTAGTATTTTTAAAAGCTAAATTACATAATTGCAATATTAGCCTCTTTTAGGATTTAATTACGTTTACATTTACAAAAATTAAGCCCAACATTTTTAAATAGGTAATGATACATTGTAACTCATTTTAGTTCTATCAATTTGTTTTCAGAAACTTATTTACTATTTTTTATAAATAAAAAAAAGGAAAAGTGGCTATTTAAATTGCAGCCCAAAATGGGTTTCAATTATAACCCAAATTAAGCCCCCAATCTCCCCAGCCCAATCTCATTTTTATCCCAATTACCCTAACCCAATTTAAAATTTACCCGACCCAAACCCCTACCTACCTCTTTAATCCAGGTCGTTGATCCTTCAGATCAACGACAAGCATTTTGCTGTGAATAATTAAACCCAAAAGACCCCAAACCTAATTCATTTATCACCTACCGCGACCCTTGAATTCCTCTTCTCTCTCAACTCTCTGTGAAATAGTTACAAACCCTAGTCTCCGCCATCAAACTACACCCTAATCTATGGCCTTCTGTGGTAATTCGAGACCTATACCAACCTTCCATGGCTTCTATGTGTTTGGTTCTATGGTCTCATGACCAGGCTTCGAAGGAGTTTGGTCCAGTCCTTGCTCAACTGGTGTTCATGGCATTTCTCCAGCCATCTATGACCTTTTCCACCCTTTATGGCCTTTCAAGGCGAGTCCTTGACCTTTTCTGGTTAGATCATTAACTTTCGAGACCCTTCTCGTTTCTTTTGGTTTTTCTAAAATCCTAATCTCTAAGATCTTACTTCTTTCATATCTGTACTCACTATAACCTTCTTGACTATTTCTCGAAGGTTTTTTAACTTGCTTTCAAAATGACTCTTCATTTTTTTTCGATTAGGGTTTTCCTTTAAGTTATGTCAAGAAATCTCTTCTCTGATTTTAACTTTCTTCTAATTTTTACTATGTTTTGTTCATGTTGTTCTTCTATTTGAGTTAGCATGTTGAATAATCCTAATTTCTTGTGGGTCTCATTCAAATCCTAAAGCTGTTTATTTAATGTGTATTTGTTTAACTAAGTTCCTCGTTCTTGTATGACTTATTTGTGTTACCATTTTTAAACTCGATTGTTGTTGAAAAGCCCTAGGTTTTTGGGGTCTGAAATTGTTTGTTTGAGTACTTGACTCGACTTAAAGCTTTTGTTTTAGACTTTCTTTTCTTTATGTGACTTATCTGATTTTTTTTTTGCTAGCTTTCAACCTGACTATGGCTGAAACCCTAACTTTTCAAAGGGTTTCCTCACCTGCTACTATGAAACCTTTGCAAGTTTCTCATGCTCTATTTTCTTCCCTGTTGATTCAATGTGACTTGACCTACTTGATTACTATGCTTTGAATGTTTGCTCTATTACAGAACCATAGTTTATTTCTGCCACTGCTGCATGTTTGTGATTTTGTCGATGAGTTTGGCCTCGCATGTCTAATGACCTTGTTCACTTTATTTATCTGTTGAAGTTTCTTCCTTGATTAATCTTCATCTTGTGACTAATTTCTAAAGTTTCCTTTTTATGAACCCTAATTTCACACTCCTGTTTGGAATTGATTGATTCTTTTTCCTTTACTGTGATACTTTGCCTTACTGAATTTTTTCCCAAAATAAGTTTATTTTTTACTTTGACTTGATATCTTACTTAATATTTTTACTACTTATTTTATAGCAATAATCAGCCTGTCTCTAAACTGATTTCTTTCCATATTTGAATATGTTACTACCCGTTAAACAGTGATTCCTTAATTAAAGGGAGTCACTTGGGCAATTTATTCTGATTGGAGATTGCTTCCATATTTATACTAAAACTTTACTTATTACCTCCCCTTCACTCATTTTCGAAAAGCTATATATACCCTGCACCCCTCTTCTATCAAGGACACGAACACAAGGAACGAAACACTTGAGTTTAGAACACACTTCACTCAAAACTCTCGCTCTTTTCTATGTTACTACTTGTGTTGTTGTCTTACCTATCCGGTTAAAAGTCAAGGCTAGGCTGTGAGAAATTTGTTTACTTTTCTTTCTGCATTTGCTTCCTTACTAGTATGTTCTAATTAATTTTCCAATATTAAAAACAACATGTTTCTTTAATATTTCCTTCATTCTTGCTTGTGTTTAATCAAGTTTTATTACCGAGCACACTGTAATCTGCCCCTTTCTCTTCTGAATTAATGTTTTTCTTATTAACTCTATTAGTCATTCATTATGACTTATGAATACCAAACCCTCAATAGCCCCTATGTGTTTGTATTCCTTAGTTTGGGGGCATGTCAGCATTAGACATTGTTGTGCATGACCCAAACCTGACCCTCTTTGAGGTCATAACCTTCATATCCCCTCTATGTGTTGTATTCTTTGGCTGGTTCATGGGCATGCCAACACTACCTATTGTTGTGCATGTCTAAACCTGACTCTTCCTAGGGTCATATGTTCCCGGTAATATATTTCCAAACCCCTAACCCCTTTGTGTAGAATGTTGATTCTGTGTATTGTTAGCTTTACTACTACTATTTTCCAATCACCCTTACCCTTCTTTGTTCTCCACTGAGTTTTAAACCTCTATTCATGCACTCACACTATACTCCTAGACTTAGGTTTCACCCCTCATGTGTGAGCCTTGCCTTGGGACCCATGAGCTCCCTCTGAACTTGGACACATAAGGGCTGGCCCTTCCACACTGTATTCATCTCTATCTGGTTATGCAAACTTGGGTATAAGCACTGTCTGGGTCCCTTGAGACCCTTAGGGAACTTTGACACACCCAGGTCTGAGAAAGACTTTGAAACAAGTGGCGTTCGCAGTAATTAATTATATAAATCAGACAGGAAGTCAAGATTAAGCTTCTGTTGGTTGTACTTTCTTATTTTTGCACTCTTGTAATTCAGCAATTGGTCTGTAATAATTTGTAAAGAGATATTGGGGTTGGCTAGTGAAAAAGGGCTAGGAAATTATGCTTAACTATTACAAGGGTAGGGAACATGCTTATAGGAGCTGTTTTCTATTTGGTTAATTCAGCATTTAGATAACATGCCTGTAGGTCCTGTTTTCTATATGATTAACCCAGTATTTAGATAATATGCATATAGGACTTGTCTTTAAAGCCTGCATGTTTAACTCTGCATTTAGAGAACCTGTCTATAGGACCTGTTTTAAATTATGCATTTAAAGAACATACCTATAGGATTTGTCTTAAATTCTACATTTTTATTACCACACTTAGACACCATGCTCTTAGGATCTAAATGATTATAATTTGGCATCATGTCCAATACATTAAAATAAGTACCTTTTCATAGAAATTATGCCTATAGAATTTTCAAGCAAATCCTACCTACTTCATTTCATGTTTAACTAGATATCATGTCTATACGAATTAAAATTAACAATAATATAATCAATTTCTATAGAATTTGAAACCAGTCTAGGCCAAATCAGTTCAACTCATACAATTCTGAACTATTTTTTTAAACAACTCTCTTTCTTCTTATTAATATGGTTTAGAAAGTATGTCTATAGGATATCAAATCATTTATTTTAGAATTGTTACTGTTTTTCCACATTCTGAATCATTAATAGCTATCATGTTTATAGGATCTCACCTAAAAACATAGGCAAGCCTTAGGTGATCACAACAAATAAAACTGAACCCGCATCTGTTAATTAGTAATTACTACAACCAACAGGCAGACCTGATTCAGACTTCTTGTCTGAGTTATGTAATAAATTAGTCTACTTCAACAACTAATACTCCCCTGCTTCAGCACTTTAGATTCAGACCTTAATTGTGTTTAAGTCATGCTATTTATATGCTTTGCTTGTGGAGGTATACATGAGCCATTTAGTTGTTTACGTGCTTCCCCTTAACCTGCAGCCCTATATATTTTTGTATGTCGCCTTAGCTTTTTCACCTTTTGAAACCTCAAAGTCAGCCTAATATCCCTCTCCTTCAGGAATAGTAGTCCTAAGTTCCTCTGGGACTGATAGGAATAGGATGGGTAATAGCATGCAGTAGCGGTGGAGACCAATCCGCACTTTAATAACCTTATCGGGGTGGGAATGGTAGATATAGATATGATGACCGGTGCGATAATACAAAGTGTAACCCCTCTTTTTAGGAGTGATTACCGGGCATTGCATTGATGTGATCCATAGTACAAATAAACCTAGGACCTCCCCCTCCCCTTTCTTTTCCTTTAAATATTTATAGAATTGTAACTTCTTTTCAAAATCTTCCTTTTAATAATTTCTCTTTCAAACTCTTATGTGTATAAACTTAAATCCCCTGTTATTTGAGTCTATACTTGTCTATTTGCTAAATTGCACAAATTTACAAAAGAACTATCTGGCCGGGAACCACACTAGTGGATCCTGAGAGGTGCCTAACACCTTCCCTTTAGGATAATTTCAAGCTCTTACCCTATATTTGGTTATCAAACAAACTCATAAGTAAACCTTAAAGGTGTCCTAATGAACCTAATATCATTGGGTGGCGACTCTTCAAATGCAAAACACAGTTCCCAAAAGGAACGAGTTGTCCTATGCCCAAAATGACATAAACTCGATTTTCGGATGCAAAGAGGGAAAAAGGGAGCACGACACCCCCTTGTCTATTTATTTGGGACTACAGATTTGGGTTTCGGTAGATCCCCCTTGTATGTTTATTTGGGACTACGGATGTGGGATTCCAGTAGATCCCCCTGCACAGTTATATGGAACTACGAGACTGCACCCGGTAGATTCCCCCCAGTATGGGGTACTTATATTTGGGACTACGAATCGAGATTCTGGTAGATCCCCGTGAACTGATAGTTAGACAACGGGACGGGATCCCGGGAGATCTACTGGGTAGTTGTAATTGGGACTACAAGATGGTATCCTAGAAGATGCCCTAATTTTGATCTTTGTGTTGAGTTGTATTTCTTTCCCGTGACTTATTTTATATCTGTTTTAGTTGTTGTTGTTCTTCCAATTCTATGTTATTTCTTACTGTTGGGCTTATTTATATTGTTTTTATTCCATGCTGCTAACACTTAGATCTTATTTACTAGCATTGAAGAGACCTATGGCGATGGATGTTCAGGCCTTGGCCAGCTAGTTTGTGAGATTGGATCTTTCGGAACCCAGTCGGATTTATAGCTTGGTGCCTCAACTGTCAGTAGGTGAAGTATGAGCACAAGAGACCAGGTAGGTTGATTCAGCAGATAGAGATTTCGGAGTAGAAGTGGGAGCAGATCACTATGGACTTTGTAGTTGGGCTCCCACGGACCTTGAGAAAGATCGATGCTATTTGGGTGATTGTGGATCGGCTGACCAAGTCTGCTCACTTCATTCCTATGTGTACTACTTATTCTTTGGAGCGGTTAGCGGAGATTTATATCTAGGAGATTGTTCGTCTGTATGATATTCCAGTTTCCATTTTTGCAGATAGAGGTACTCAGTTCATATCACGATTCTACAGGGCCGTTCAACATGAGTTGGGTACTCGGGTGGAGTTGAGTACAACATTTCACCCTCAAACGGACGGACAGGCTGAGCGTACTATTCATATTCTTGAGGATATGCTCCATGACCATGTGATTAAGTTTGGAGGGTCTTAGGATCAATTTTTGCCATTGGCGGAGTTTGCATACAACAATAGTTATCAGTCTACCATTCTGATGGCACCGTATTAGGCTTTATATAGTAGGCCGTATAGATCTCCACCAGGTTGGTTCGAGCTGGTAAGGCTAGGTTATTGGGAACAGACTTAGTTCAGGATGCTTTGGAGGAGGTTAAGGTGATTCAATATAGACGCCATACAGCCCAGTCCAAACCGAAGAGCTACGTGGACCGGAAGGTTCGTGATGTTTCCAATATGGTTGGAGAGCGGGTTTTGCTTCGGGTTTCGCCTATGAAGGGCGTTATGAGATTTTGAAAGAAAGGAAAGTTGAGTCCGAGGTTTATTGTCCCTTTTGAGAAATTGAGGCATGTTGGGGAGGTTGCTTATTAGCTTGCCTTATATCCCATCTAGGCAGGAGTCCATCCGATTTTTCATGTTTCGATGCTCTGGAGGTATCACGGTAATCCATCGCACGTGTTGGATTTTTGTTCAATCCACTTGGATAAGGATCTATCCTATGTTGAGGAGCCAGTGGCAATATTGGACAGACAGGTTAGAAAGCTGAGGTCAAAGAACATTGCGTCAGTAAAGGTTTAGTGGCAGGGTCAGTCGGTCGAGGAGGCGACCTGGGAGACCAAGCAGGATATGCGCAGCCATAACCCTCATCTTTTCACTACTTTGAGTATGTCTCTATGCTCGTTCGAGGATGAATGAATGTTTAAGTATAGGAGGATGTGATGACCCGGCTATTCGTCTTAAGAAATAACGCCTCGATCCCCTATTAACTACTTTCCCCAGGTTTGTTTATGTTATTTTGATTTCTTAGGATGTTTGGTTTTGAGTTTTGGAGAGTTTTGGGACACTTAGTCCCTAAATAAGAGATTAAGGGTTGTAAAGTTAGACTTAGTCAGAACACTAAGAAGACGGCCTCGGAATGGAAATCTGATGGTTTAGTTAGCTTTGTTGGGTAATTTTGTGACTAGGAGCGTGTTCGGATTGTATTTTGGAGGTCCGTAGCTAATTTAGGCTTGAAATACCGAAAGTTGAATTTTTGAAGTTTCGGGGTTCGATAGTGAGATTTTGATCCATGGGTAAGAATGGAATTCCAGTTGGAGTAGCTCTGTAGTGTTGAATTTGACATGTTTGCAAAATTTCATGTCTTTCAGACGACTTATGATAGACTTTTTGATCGAAAGCATGTTTTTAGAGTTTTTGGAAACTTAGGTTTGAATCCGATGTGTTTTGGTCGATTTGATATTGTTTGAGGTATTTTTAAGATTGGTATAAGTTTAAATAAGGTTTTGGGATATGTTGGTGGCTTTGGTTGAGGTCCTGGGGACCTCGGGTGAGTTTCGAAGGGTTGATCAGATCATTTTAAGTTGAATAAGAGTTCCAGATTTTTTTTTCCAGCTATTGCAAGTATTTTACTCTCTGCATTTGCGAAGAGTTATTTAAGGAAGGTGGAATTTAAGCCTTCTCATTCGCGAGGAAGGCTCCGCGTTCGTGAAAGACTAAGCGTTTGTGCATCGCATCCGCGGGGGTGGTGTCGTGTTAGCACAGAAGAAAATGAGCGGCTGAGCTTTAGTCGATTTAATTCATCGCACTCGCGATTGGGGGAACGCGATCACAAAGGCCTATTTCAGTAAAGCACCACATTCTAGATGTGTTGGTCGCGATCGCGAAAGAGAAAAAAATTGGCCAAAGTTATTTTGTGCTTCGCGAACACAAGGCTTCGACCACAATCGCGAACCTGGGCAGAAAGGTTTAAAAGGTCATCTTGTCCGTGAATGTGGGGTTTATTTCTTCCATTGTTGGTTGTTTTTGGAGCTTTTTGAAGGAGGTTAAAGAGGGATTCAAGGGAAATCACTTGGAGATAAGACCTTTGGACCTAAAACTCAATTCCATTATGAAATCTGCCTAGTAAATGATGGAATCTAGGCCTAAAATAGAAGAATTAGGACTTGAGTTTAAGAGATTTTAAAATGAGAATTTAAGGGGCCATTTGGACTCCGATTTCAGTGTTCTTGGTATGTATGGACTCGTGACAAGATAAGGATTCCATTGATATTATTTTTATCGAGTTTTAAGGCATTAGCCTAAGGGGCATTTTGGTCATTTTGCCTCATTTCGCGTATTAGCTTAGAATTTCTTTATAGAATCAGTTACTTGAAGTGTTATTTATATTATGAAATTGTATTGAATAGATTCGGGCCATTTGGAGTCGAGTACTCGTGGCAAGAGCGTGGTTTCAGGTTGATTTTGAGCTGGTTCGAGTAAGTGGCTTGCCTAAACTTATGTGGAGGACCTTCCTCTTAGGATTTGGTATATTTGGTAATTAAAATGCCTTGTACGTGAAGTGACGAGTGGGTACTTGCGCGAATTGCTGGAAATCTGGTTTTCATTAAGTAATTACTAGTATGTTTTCCTTTACTATTTTTATTACTTGTACTATTAAGCCTGTTGCTAGCTTAGGAATGCATGTCTTAGTGATTTA
The DNA here is from genome assembly GCA_026770625.1 of Nicotiana glauca. Taxonomy (NCBI): domain Eukaryota; kingdom Viridiplantae; phylum Streptophyta; class Magnoliopsida; order Solanales; family Solanaceae; genus Nicotiana; species Nicotiana glauca. Next base: position 79,651 of record MU700356.1, read on the forward strand.
ATTGCGTTATTTGCTCAAACTGCCTTACCTGAATTTTATGCAGCATGCTAGGCTAGAATTACTTGTTTGCCTTAACATGAAATCTTCAATTTCTTAATATTTTCCTGTTGTTGCTGTACATTTACAATTGGAGTACGGATGTGGGATTCCGGTAGCTCCCCCTTGTCTGTTTATTTGTGACTACGGATGTGAGATTCCGGTAGATCCCCCTTGTCTGTTTATTTGGGACTACAGATATGGAATTCCGATAGATCTCCTCCCCCCCCCCCCCACAGTTATATGGAACTATGGGACTACATCCGGTAGATTTTCCCAGTGCTGGGTATTTTATTTGGGATTACAGATTGAGATTCCGATAGATCCCCGCGCATTGACATTGATTGTTGGACTATGGAACAATATCCCGGGAGATCCACTGGATAGTTTAATTAGGACTACAGGACAGTATCCTGGAAGATGCCTCGATTGTGATCTCTCTGTTGAGCTGTATTTCTTTCCCGTGACTTATTTTATCTCAGTTTTAGTTGTTGTTCTTCCAATTCTATGTTATTTCTTACTATTGCACTTATTTATAGTGTTTTTATTCCAAGTTGTTAACCCTTATATCTTATTTAATATTAGTAGGGCCCTGACCTTTCTCGTCACTACCCAACTGAGGTTAGGCTCGGCACTTACTGAGTACCGTTGTGGTGTACTCATGCCCTTTCTGTGCATGTTTTTCATGTGCTGATCCGGGTACTTTCAATCAGTCTTATCATCCTTGAGGCGAGACGCTTCTGTAGAGACTTCAAGGTATATCTGCCGCGTCCGCAGACCAAGGAGTCCCTTTGTATTCTTGTTTTTTTAGTATTAGCCCTTATGTATTTTCTATGATTTGTTAGACATTCTGGAGTTAGAGCTATGTAGTATCCTTAGCTGGTGATTCGTGGGTTTCCGGGTCTTGGATATATGTATTGGTTTTGAGAGTTAAATATCGTGTATGCCGAGCGACACTTTTAAATGCTGGTTATTATTTTATTTCTGCTTTAAATTGTTTTACTTCCGGCAAAATTTGGTTTTTCTACAGCTATTTAGGCTTACCTAGTCGTAGAGACTAGGTGCCATCATGATTGTTCATGGAGGGCGAACCGGGGTTGTGACAGCTAGGGGGTAGTTCATAGTTTTTCCCTCTTTGTATCAGGTAGCTTGATAGACTTTTGCCTATGTCTGTTGGTGGTCTATATTGTGTTCACACTATTTTGTTGTTTTGTATAGGATAGTATTATTGCACTCCCTTTCAGTTATTCGGTATATCTTAAGATATTATTATTACTTCTCTTACTTCTTTTATTGTTACATATCTCTTCTTTCGTTTCTTTTATGATATTATTATCTCATCTATTGAGCCGAGAGTCTTCCGGAAATAGCCTATCTACCCTTCTCGACCAAGGGTAAGGTCTGTGTACATCCTACCCTCCCCAAGCCCCACTAGTGTGTATGTTGTTGTTGTTGTTCTTTCTTAAAAAATAAAGAAAAAAAATCAAAAATACAAAATATTTTTCCTCATTAGGAGTTTTAGTGATATGATTTTCATATAAAAAATGTTGAATAAATTAGGGAAAAATAAAAGAAAAGAGAGTTAGTTTATTTACTTTATTCCTAATCTTCCTGAACTACGTAATGACCTGATTCATACAACATCATGATATGTAGGAAATCCTCATCGGATTCGATCATAGCCATAAAATAAATTAAGTGAAAAAGAATAAGAGTGAAAAAGAGCGGCAACAAAATAAAAGAGTGACAAAGGCAAAAAGAGAAAAAGAGAGTGCCAAAAATAAAAGAGTGGAAGAAACAAAATAAGAAAATCTAGAGTTATCAAAGAAAGGCATAAATGATTGAAAAGAGATATCGAGTGAAAAAGGGTTAGTTTAAGGCCAGGATGAAACATGCAACCATTTAAACACATGGTAGAAACGTTTAACGGTTTAGGTGCATTACATCCCAACGTGCGATTTCCTATCTGTTAAGTGTCACTAAACTAACAAGGTTGTTGGGTGTGCAAATTAGCCAGGTTTTGGTGGTTGGTTTTGTTGGTAGTCTAGCCTCACATCCTTCACAAGATCCAAAGGCACAGATGGCCTCCGCAAGCAACCTACCAATCATCGGTCCTGAGGATAGCCCGACATAGACTATTCTGCAGCTAGAATCAGCAGCTGCTAAAGAAAATGGAATGTTGCAGCTTCATATGTTGGAAATGTGGGACGTCTGGTCTAATGGTAGGGAACCGCCAAGTGTAATCCCTAGTTTACTTGATTTGATCCCCATATCAAGTGAGGCTACTAATGCCCCTGTGCCCAACCCATTCATCTTGTGCGGGTATCCTCCAATGCCATTTAATGGTCTCGAAACACCTTCTATGGTTTTCCCCCAGGAGCCAGCCTTAAAGGAACTGCCAGCAATGTTTTCTGCAGCACCGGTCTGTGCCACAACACAGCCAACATTGCCACGACTGTACGTTAAGCCTCCAATACTCAGCTTTCAGGGTTCACAGCTTCAACAAGAAATAACATATATGGCATCATACTTCTTTACCCTACCTCCGTAATATGACATCTCATTGGAGCCAGTAAAGGTTGTAAAAAGTCCCAAACATGAAGAGATGGCTTGAAAAATAAAAAACCTGGATCAGAGTTTAAAGAACATGCAAGGTTTAAGTGGCCAACAGAGCATCTCTTACACTGACATGTGCATGTTTCCCGTTGTTCACTTGCCGGCCGACTTCAAAATGAAAAAATTTAAAAAGTACGATGGGCACGGGACCCAATCGCTCATCTGAAATGATACTGCAACCAGTTGAGGGGTGCTGTGGATAAAAGGAGTTGCTAATAACCTATTTTGGAGAAAGTCTTAATGGAATCGCTTCTGAGTGGTATATGTATCAAGTATTTCACATTGGCATGTGTGGGACGATATGGCCTGAGATATTGTCTGATAGTTCGAATATAATATGGATATTCTCTCCCGATAGAAACATACTGTCCAATTTTAAAAGGAAAACCACGTAAAGTTTATGCGAATATGCTATCAAATGGTGCGAGTAAGCCGCCAGGTTAAAACCTCGAATGGACGAAGCCGAAATGGTTATGGTCTTCCTATATGCCCATGAGGTGGAGTAGTTCCAGAACATGATGTCTACTATGGGTAGACCGTTTGCTGAGGCTAAAAAAATTAGGGAGATGGTCAAATATGGTTTGAAAATGGGCTGAATCATGAGTCAAGCATCTTTTAACGCTGCATCACAGGCTGCTCAAAATGGTTCGAAGGGTTTGATGAATAGAAATAGGAGAGAAGAGGGAGCCATGATGGCTTCAAGCTCGAGGGGGACCTGTAGGTCATTCAGATAATCATATGCTCCTCCAATGGTCCCACTACACTAAAATCCCTTTTAAGATGCAACATATTCTATGGCCCTGCATCCTTATGTGGCAATGATCTCCCAACCATACGTACGGCCACAACATTTACACAAAACCAAGCTCCACCTCCCAGAAAAGCACATCCTTACCAAGCTCTACATAATCCTCAACCAAATGATCCCCAATACAATCCTCACCCAAGAGAACCTTTCAGAAAGAATCAGTTCACCCCTATTGGTCAATCATACTCGCGCTTGTTCCAAAAGCTAAATAGGCTAGGTCTGCTGCAGTCAGTGGCCTCGAGTCGGTTGAATATGTGAATACCACTCGGAAGCAGTGGGACATAGTACGGAAGACTATTGGACCCTTAAAAGAGCAGTTGAAGACTTAATTGAAACTAAAATAATTGTTCTTCGGGATGAAGAGGCTCCTGATGTGATGAAGAATCCCTTGCCTGCTCACAACAAAGGGTTGTGAAGATGAGGAATTTGATCCAGCACTAAAGGTCATTGCAGCCATTGTCAAGGAAGAAGAAAAGCCAAAAAATGGTCACCATGACTGAAAGCTCCCTATCATACGGGAGTCTTGGTAGCCAGTCTTGTTATCCTTTTTACGTCCAAATTATCTTAAGGTATGATCTGGATGTTTCACTTTATTATCTTATTGTCCGATGTAAAAACAAATATTAAATGAAAAACAAAGTTCCTTGAACTACGTTCGACTTGATTCTAAAAGGATACGTAGACGGCGTCTCTCTCTGGTTCAGTCACACCAAAATAAAATTCCACATTTCCCAAAGTTGAAATTGGGGCAGAAGTTACAATGATACGGTAATAGTTTTGTCTGAAAGGTTCCAAAGGTGCAATTTGGTCCAGATTCTATTTACTCAAATCCTTTTCAAGTCCTTATGATCAATCAACGAGAACGTTCAAACTGGAGGATACAATTGATTCAATCTAATACAATCAAAATGAGAGAAATAAAATGAAAGAGTCTTATTGGTGAAAGACCTCACAGGCACCGTAAGGCGATGGTAATCAAGGAAATTGAGAGTCTTGTTAGTGAAAACTCGCAAAAGAGCACTACAAGGCGACGATGAGAAGAAAAATGAGAGAAGTCAGCTGGTGAAAACCCGTAAAGGGCACCACTTATCGAAAAGGGGATCCTCAAAGCTATCGACATCGACCGAGTGCAAGGTTTCTCAGTTTTGAGGTATGAGTTATGACGAATTTATAAGAGTTGGATGATTTACACTGATCGCGCATCTAGTCAAAGAGGCATGTCATGTTTATTAAAGTCTGTATACACTCTAGATAAGTCCTTCTTTCTTTTCCACGAAAGGGATACCTCTCGTTTAAATTCATTTGTCCATTCCATTCCTATTTTTCTTTGAATCTCTTACGGTCTAATTTTGTTCTGAAACTAAGACAAAGAAAAGATGGCAAATTGATTTACAGGGTTTTTGTTTGACACAATGTCAATATTCAAGAAGACACCTAGCCTCGGTAGGTGCATCAAGTCGATTTCAACTAGCCATAATGGTCAATTCCTTAAAATCAAAAACTCCTGAAAAGAAAGGAAATCAAAGTCAAACGCCCACAAAGGCAAAATAAAGTTCAAAAGGTTAAGTCCCACGTTGATTAACGGTCATGGTAAAGTGCTGGAAAAGCCAAGTTCGCCAGGGCCAGGAATAAAATCGGCCCTCAATGAACAAGCAATTGCAGTCAAGGTCTTCATCAAAGGAATCGTGCCGAGATTAAGTGACTGAAGCGCTCAAGGCCACAGAACCAATTACTGTTTCAAACTAACAAATTATTTTCTGTTTGAAAAACAGGAAGTAGAGGTAATTCAAAGCAACTTTGCAAGAAGCAGGTGCGACAATAGCAAAGCACGAAGAGACTAAAATGGCTTTACAGTAATAATTAATCCAAAAGGGAAGTCTCCTCCAAATTATTTCCAACATTGTACTCACTCTTTCAAATAAAAATGCTAAAAAATTAAATGAAAAGAATAAAAAAGAAGAAAAGTTCAAAATCATGGTAGTATAGGGTCTCCAACAACTAACTGCATTTTTCCGACATAGGGTCACCACTCCTTAGTTAATGCCAGCATAACCTGATGCCAACATAGGATCTCCACTCCTTAGTTGATTCTAACATAGGATCTCTACTCCGTAGTTGATGCCAGCATAAACTAATAACTTTCCAACGTAGGGTCCCACTCCCTAGTTGGTGCCAGCATAACCTGATGACTTTACAATATAGGGGTTCACTCTCTAGCTGATTACAGCATAACGTGTTGACTCTCCAACATAGGGTCTCACTCTCAAGTTGATGCCAGCATAACCAGATGACTTTCCAATATAGGGTCCCACTCCCTAGTTGATACCAATATAACAAGATGAATTTCCAACATAGGGTCCCACTCCCTCGTTGATGCCAGCATAACATGATGATTTTCGAACATAGGTTCTCACTCCCTACTTAATGCCAGTATAACCTGATGACTTTCCAAATAAGGTCCCACTCCCGTGTTGATTTCAACATAACCTGATGACTTTTCAACATAGCATCCCACTCCCTAGTTGATTCCACCATAACCTGATGAATTTCCAACATAGGGTCCCACTCCCTAGTTGATGCCAGCATAACCTGATGACTTTCCCATATTAGGTCTCACTCCTTAGTTGATACCAGTATAACTTGATGACTTTCCAACATACGGTCCCACTCCTTAGTTGATGCTAGCATAACTTGATGACTTTCCAATATAGGGTCTCACTGTCTAGTGGATGCCAACATAACTTGATGATTTTCCAACATAGTGTCTCACTCCTTAGTTGATGCTAGGATAATCTGATGACATTCCAACATAGGGCCGCCATTCCCTAGTTGATGTCAGCATAACCTAGTGATTTTCCAAACATAGGGTTGTCAATCCCTAGTTTATTTTTCTTTTAGACATATGGTCTCCACTCCCTAATCTCTTTTTCCCAAGGATACACAATCTTATTTTTTATTGCTTTCAATAATGAAGTAGTATAGAGTTTTGGTTATAAATAACTCACAAATTTTTTCTATTGAAAACTGGGGCAGAAAAATTTTGTTTGTTTCATTTGTTTTGGTACTTGAGCAGGTTTTTACATTGAGGCACGAGTTTTGAGACGGGCAAAATAAAAGGCCTCAATCCTAAATAAAAGAAAAGAAGAAATAGAAATGGAATGAACACAAAGTGAAGAAGTGCAGAAAAGATGTGGATTGCTCATGACATAATTGAAGTTTCATGCTTTGAATGTCTTGCCTTGATCCGAAAAGCTGAAAAAGAATGAACTAGCACATGCTGCTACCAAGCATCAAGATTCAGAGCAGAGTGTGACTGAAGAACCTGTCAAGACTCAAGATCAAACTTTAGAAGATTTACAGATAGGAATCTTATGACATAGTTGATAGGCTTAGCTAGTCTTTTTCCTTTTTGACTTTGGTGTAATGAGGAGCTAAACAGTAACAGCAATGAAATCACAGCTTCCCGGTAGTCCCAGCTACCAAAACTTCCAGAACTACACTTACCTAATTTCTTTATAGCCAAGGATATGTAGGCAACCTCTGGAGTAAGGTTCGGTCAAACTCTTTCGAACGCTTCCCATGGAGTATCAAACGGGCAAAAATTATTTATGATTGCCCACTTTATCTTTGCCCGAAAACTCTTCATGTTTCTGAGCAAAGAGGGGCAGCTATGAGCACATAATTTTTGCCTCACCAGAAAATACTCCCATAGAATCAATAAATAAATTTTTCTTAACTAGTTTTAATTTTATAGATTTTTGGAATTTTTGATAATTATTTGCAATTATTTGAATTTAGTTGCATATTTTCACGCATCTTTAGCATTTTTGAAATTATGGAAAATATTTAAATCTTCATCATATAGCATTATTAGGTTCGTGATTGAATCAAGTACGTGATTACATAATTTGATTATATTATTAAAAAAATTACAAAAAAAATTGTTTGTTTTAACATTTTTAGTTCTAGTAATTATAATCAGTAAAAAAAAATTAAATAAATTTAGATTCACTAATTATGTAAATAATACAAATAGATAATCAGTTTAATTTTATAACCTAAGATAATTTAGTACATATAGGATTTATTTTAAATTATTTGGATTTAAAATTAATTAAGAAAATGGGTGTAAATAGAGCCTGGACGGACTGGGCCAATTATTAAAACTAGCCCAAACCTCAAACACCAGCTCAAAAAAACAAAGCTTAATTCCCCGAATCCGGTCCAGCCCTCACTAAAACGACAAGGCGCCGTTTTGGTGTCGATTATTCCTAGCCATTGATCTTTAATAGAACTAACAGTTCGGAACTCACCCACGCTTTAATATATAAATGTCCTAACACCTCCTACCCCCCTCGTTTCAAAATCCTCCACTCTCTCACATCTCTCTCTCTCTCTCTCTCAACCGCCTCCAAACCCTAGCTGCCTCTTCACACTCACTCTTTACCCCATCGGAAATCGTACCACCATCTACTGCCACTCAAACCACCAATGATCACCTGTTGGAAATCTCCACAGCCAGTGGGACTTAACCAAATAGCCTCAAACCTACATCAATCAACTTCTCTTCTTCTCCTCTACCTCACCCCACCAATCAAATCCACAGAAACTTCACCAAAATCAATGGATCTAAGATCCAGAAGCCCTATAAACCCTAGCCCCACCGTGCACCGCCATTCGAAATCGCCTAGGCAGTGGCGGAACCCCAAAACTACCCAAACTTACCCCATACACTACTCTACCTCTCCTAAAGCTCACCTTACCAACCAAATCCACAAATAAACCCCACCAAAAATCTCAAATCTAATCCCTAAAGATCCAGAAATCCTAGAGTCGCCGCAGAAAATCACCTATGGCGGCGGAAAAACCCTAAACTCACCTAAATTCCTACTAGACAACCACCACAAACCCTAGAACCCCAATCAACCCATAGATCCTAAAAATAACCTGATGAAAACTCTAGATCTTAGATATCAGATTTTTAAAGCCCTAAAATCTATCTAGCCCTATAATAATCCTCATGCCAATATCTCCCACCAAGGATCTCAAATTTCAGATGGGTGTATTGGCATGAGGGTTTTTAGCAGCTAGATCCCCCGTTTTCAAAACTTCACCTAGTTTGTATAATAATCCTCGCGCTAGGATCTCTTACTTGGGATCTCATATTCTAGGAGAGTGTCTTGGCACGTGGGCTTTTAACAACTGAATATTTTATCCCAAAAAATAATTTTTTTAGATTTAATTTCTTTTCTTGTTTAACTTTATTTCTTATAATGTTGTATTTAATTGTTATTATTATTTGTGTATATTTTCAGTATTGCTGTTTTTATTTTGTTTATTGTTATTTTATTTAAATTAATTATTTTTGTTTTGTTTACTATTTTTTACTAGTTAATTGGTTAAAAACTTGGCCTCACTGAAGTGGCCCATTCCACTAGGCCCATAACTTTATTAAAAAGCTTAAGAGCTCAAGGTCCTTTGGACAAGAGTCACCTGACTCAGGCCCAGAACCAGTCTGGTTTTGAAGCAATTCCAAGACCCTTAAGGGTCAATTTTGGAAATCATAATTCTAAAATCTTTCAGAAATTGTTAGAAACTTCTAGAATAGGGACAACTGTCCCATTGTTGAGTAGGAAAGGATAGGGATAAGATCCCAAATATCCATAAATTGGATAGTTGACCATTTTCTGAGATAAGAGCGTACTAAAAATTGAACAACTGTCCATTTCTATTAAGGAAAAGATGCATTTTCCTTGATTTTAGGGATGCTGGCAAATTCCTTTTTCGTATCCTAATCCTTATCCCTTTAACTCTCTCACTCTATATAAACATACATTTTCTTCATTATAAACGCACAGATTTTTGTACACATACACACATTTTTATGTACACATGAATAAATTTGAATACAAACTTACATATCTGAATACACCAACATAGACCTAGACACAGTGAAAAGCAAAAAACACAGAAAATATCCTTGAAAATACACTGAGTCTGCACTTCTTTTTTGGAGTCTTTTCCCTTATTTTTTTAGCAAAGAACTCATGTTGGTTTCATACTTTTGCTGGGATTTTTGAGTTTTAATTCAAGCTGTTTTGGGTTTCCTGTTTGGTATTCTTGCTACTACTGTTTACTCAAGTTTCAGAATCCGATTTTCTTTAATTGTTTGTTTGCTTGCTATTATCAAGGTATTTTTTTAACAATGTGAAGTTTAACTATGCTATATCATTGCTATGACTCTGCGTTTTGTTTGAATATTGCATGAATCATGTGGGTTGTTTGGGTTGGAGTTATGTATAAATTCATGTTAGAGTTAGTTATTCACATTGTTTAAGCCATTTAAATTATATTTATTGTATGTTAAAATTTTCTGAAAATTGCAAAGATCCGTCTAAAGCTTCATGAAAAATGTATACGATCGTGTGTTATAGTAGAAACAAAAATAGCATTACAATTGAATATCGTAACTCCAATTCCATTAGTTTTTTTTAGGTCATGAAAATTGGTTTTTTATAAACTAACTGAATAGCAGGCCCTAATACAGTTTCAGGCCCAAACCAATAGGGTCCATGATATTGTATCCTAAGTTTCGGTTAACGAAGAAAATAATTTGATTGAAAAGCATTCACTCTTTAAGGTTTCAAATACACAATGATTTTTAAACTTATCATTATAACAGGGTGATAATATAAGAAAATAAACTTGGAAAATCAGTAGAACATCCTCGAATTTAACCATATTTTTGGTTTACTTTACTTGTTCCAACCCCCCCCACCCCC
>MU700356.1:95942-154831 GCA_026770625.1 Nicotiana glauca
TATATATATATATATATATATATATATATATATATATATATATATATATATATATATATATATATATACTAGTTATATATCCATTATATATAGAGAGATCAATCGGACCTATATCCACGGTAGAGAAAAGCAACTCTATCCATTATATATGAAAATTACAAAAGGAGTAATCACTCTTAACATTCATTATAAATGCAGAAATTTATCCTCTCAAACATTCATAAAGGGATTCACTCTACTGTTTCAGATATCTAATTTATCTAAGATCAATCTACAAAACCCTGTATTTTAGTAAAATATATGATTCAAGAATGTAATTATGAATCCCTAAATCGGTTGATTTACAGTTGAGGAGGGACCCAAATTATAGGGGTTTCACCTATTCACGAATTTTAACAATTAATGCTAGAGCTAGGTGATGCCAATATAGCATATTTTTTTGTAAGTACGAAAAACAGATGTAGCCAGAACAAGATCAAAAAACTAATAATATGTAATGGGAATACAATACAAATAAGGCAGGACATTGAGGGGGAGGTAATAGGGTTCCATCAACAACTATTAGGCTCATCAACAAATGAGTTGCCTGCTATTAGCCCAATTGTCACAAGAGATAGACCTATGGTGAATAGAATGCAACAACTGCAACTGATAGCAGAGGTATCAAAAGAGGAGATTTATCATGCTCTAAAAGGCATCAATGACAAAAAAACTCTTGGGTATGATGGTTTCAATGCTTTGTTTTTAAGAAGGCTTTGCCTGTAGAAGGAGACACAATTACAGATGCAGTTGTGGAGTTCTTCTCAAGTTCAAATATGTATCAGCTTATAAATTGTACAATAGTAACTCTTGTTCCTAAGGTAAAAAACGCTTCTAAAATTACTGAGTAGAGACCAATATCATATTGCACAATACTTTACAAGATTATATCAAAGATTCTAACTAATAGATTACAAAGAGTGATGGATGGACTGGTGGATAAAAGTCAGTCTGCTTTTGTTCCTGGTAGACTGATAAATAATAATATAATACTTAGTCATGAGTTAGTTAAAGGATATGACAGAAAAGGCATTTCTCCTAGATGCATGATAAAAATAGATATGAAGAAGCCTTATGACTTAGTTGAATGGGGTTATCTAGAATTGACATATCCGCAGCTACCAGGTAGATTTGTTCAATGGATTACGAGTTGTGTAACATCAGTCTCATATTCCATCAAAATTAATGTGCAGCCTACAAGGCCATTTCAAGCTATCAAAGGATTGAGATAGGGAGATCCACTATCTCCTTACCCATTTGTATTGGTTATGGAGTATCTGACAAGATTATTGAAGACACTCAAGATGGTCCCAAACTTCAACTACCATTCTAAATGTGGCAAACTAAATATAGTGCAGTAGAGTTTTGCTGATGACTTATTACTGTTCTGGTGAGGTGATGCTATATCTGTTCAGCTATTATTTCAGTGTTTTCAGCAGTTTTCAAAGGCTTCAGGGTTAGTGGCAAATGCTGATAAAAGCTTTATATTCTTTGGTGGAGTGCATGATGATCCACAACAGGAGATCTTACAAGCTTTGGGCTTTGTCAAAGGAACATTACCAGTTAGGTACTTGGGAGTACCTCTTAGCTCTAAGAGGTTGCCGTTGGTTCAGTACCAGCCTCTGCTTGAAAAGATACTATGGAGAATCCAATCCTGGACATCAAAGTTCCTGTCCTATGGAAGAAGAATTTAGCTAATCAAGAGTGTGTTATTCTATTTCCACCTATTGCGTATTTCTTATATTGATGTTATTTTATTATGATTCTATTGATGGTACTAATATATCGTCTCTTGTTGCTTTCTTGAGCCGAGGGTCTCATGGAAACAGCCTCTCTGCCCCTAGGGGTAGGGGTAAGGTTTGCGTACATATTATCCTCCCCAGTCCCCATTTATGGGATTATACTAGGCTGTTGTTATTGCTGTTGAAGAGCGTGCTATTCTCTGTTCAAGTATTTTGGTCTCAGATATTTGTGCTGCCAAAGAAACTGATCTAACTCATTGAAAGAGTATGTCAAACATTCAGATGCACTAGGGGTGTAGAATTATCAAGAAAAGCTCTATTGTCATGGGACAACTTGTGTAAACCTAAAGCAGCATGTGGCTTAAATTTACTTGATAAAGAGGTATGGAATAAGGATATGTAAACTCCTATGGAACCTGTGTAAACTATCAAGGAAAGCTCTATTGTCACAATTAGTACGTTGAATGCCCACACACCCGTCACCTAGCATCCATGTCACCGCAACACCAACCACATAACATGTATTTCAGGTATTCATACCCTGAGAAACAGGTTTAGAAATGTTAATTACCTTAATTTGTGCAAATATCTATTCTAATAAGTCTTTGCCTGGCGATCGGCCTCCAAATGCATCGATTTTAGCCACAAAATACTCGATATAATCAAGATTAGCTATAGGAATCAATTCCATATGATAAAGTTATATTCTTTAATAAACATCAAAAAGTCAAGCCTCGGCCTATGTCCCCTGAATCCAGCAAAAGTTATAAAATCTGAATACCGATTTAACCACGAGTTCAACCATACCAAAACTACCAAATTCTGATACCAAATCATCACTCGAATCCTTAAATCTTACTCTCCAATCTCTAGTCCAAAACTCCAAAAATTTCACTTTAAAACATATAAATTGGGTGGAAAATTTAATGGGTATTCAACATTGATGAATAATACTAATAAAAAAAGATAACCTCTTGAAATCTATTGAAATCCCCTTCACAAATAGAATTAATCCGAGCTCCCAAAGTCCAAAAATAAATAAAATCTCAGAACCCTTCGAATATATACACTGCTCAAGCCTTTCGCTTCTGCAGCCAAAAAACTGCATCTGCGGAACCACTTTTATGGTAAAAGGAATTCACTTAAGCCCTTCTAGCACTTGCGCTACCAATTCCGCATCTACGCCCAATCGCCCGCTTCTGCGAAGCCGGCCACTCCTACCAAAGTCTGTATCTTCGGAGACTCTGTCATATCTACAGGTTCACAGATGCAGAAAATCCATCACACCTGCAACCGCTGCCCAACACATGCTGGACCGCACCTGCGACCCCCTTAGTCGTTTAAGCGGCGCCATACCAGTAGCCAAATATTTGTAGGTGCGGTTACACCAGAACAACCTATAACAATTACATAAGTCTAATTCTCAATCCGATTTCCATTTGTATCACTCCCCCCAAGATCCCACACAACATACCAACACATCCCAAAACACAATACGTCATCAAAACAACATCAAACAACATCAAAACATCAATCGTAAATTAATTCAAGCCTATTGAAACTAATAAACTTTCAACTTCTACAATCGATGCTGAAACCAATCAAATCAATTCCAATGGACTTTAAATTTTGCACACAAGTCATAGATGATACAACGAACCTATTCCAACATTTGAAATCAAAATTCAAGATCGATAGTTACAAAGTCAACCGGTGATCAAACCTCTTGACTATCCAAACTTCAATTCTTCAAACTTTTACTAATTCAAGCCAAAATCACCTTAGAGAGCAATCAGAATCATCAAAACTCCATTCTAGAGTCATTTACTCATAAGTCATTATCCAGTCAATTCATTCAAATTAGGCTTCCAACCATAGGACTAAGTATCCCAATTCATTCTGAAATATCCCCGTAACCAAACACAGCACCCCGGCAAGTCACATAACGAGAAATGACCATAAATGATGCAATAAGTAGGGGAACGGGGCCATAACAATCTAAACGACTGGCTGGGTCGTAATATTCTCCCCCTTTTAAACAAATGTTCATCCTGGAATAGATCTAGAATCATACCTAGAGTCTCGAATAGGCTTGAATATCTACTCCACATCTCCCACTCGGTCTCCCAAGTAGCCTCCTCGACTAGCTGACCTCTCTACTGCACTTTCATTGAAGCTATGTTCTTTGACCTCAACTTTCAAACCTACCGATCAAAAATGGCCAATAGCTCCACATCATAAGTCAAATCACCATTCAACTGAACCGTGCTAAAGTCCAAACCATGAGACGGATTGCTGACATACTTCCGGACCATGGAAACATGAAACACTGGATGAATACTCGATAGACTAGACAGCAATGCAAGCTTGTAAGCCACCTCTTAAATCACCTCAAGTATCTCAACAGGACCAATATGCTGAGGGCTTAACTTGACCTTCTTCCCCAACCTCATAACACCCTTCATGGGTGAAACTCTGAGCAGTACCTTCTCCCCTACCATGTAAGCAACATCACGAACCTTCTTATCAGCGTAGCTCTTCTGTCTAGACTGCGTGATGCGAATCTTATCCAGAATCAACTTAACTTTTCCAAAGAATCCTTAACCATGTTAGTACCCAATAGCCTAGCCTCGCCCGGCTCAAACCAGCCCACTTGAGACTAACAACGTCTCCTATACAAAGTCTCATACGGAGCCTTCTAAATGCTCAATTGGTAGGTGTTGTTGTACGTAAGAACTATTCCTAAGAACCCCTGAAATTCATGATGTAAGCGTGTAGCATATCCTCCAATATCTTAATAGCGCGAATTGTTTGCCCATTTGAGGGTGGAATGATGTACTCAACTCAACCCGTGTGCCTAACTCTCACTGCACTGCTCTTCATAACTACTATGTAAAATGTGTACCCCGATCTGAAATGATGGACACCGGCACACCGTGAAGGCGAACAATCTCACAGATATAGATCTCATCCAAACGCTCTTAAGAACAGATAGTCCCAACTAGAATGAAATGCACGAACTGGTCAACCGATCCATAATCACCCAAATAGCATCAAACCTTATCGATGTCTGTGGGAGCCTAACTACAAAGTCCATGGTGATACATTCTCATTTACATTCCAGAATCTCGAGCCTCCAAAGAAAACCACCTGGTCTTTGATGCTCGTACTTCACCTACTGACAATTTAGGCACCGAGATACAAACCCCTATATCTTTCTTCATCCTCTTTCACCTCTAGTGTTGCCCTAAGTCCTGATACATCTTTGCGGCACCAGGATGAATGGAATACCACAAACTGTGGGCCTCCTCAAAAATCAACTCACGTAGCCCATCTACATTTGGCACACAAATTCGACCCTACATCTGTAACACCCCATCATCCCAAATGGTAACCTCTTTTGCATCACTGTGTTTAACTGTGTCCTTAAGGACAAGAAAATAAGGGCCATTATACTGGTGCTCTGTTATGTGATCATATAAGGAGGACCGAGAAACCACCCAAGCTAGAACTCGACCGAGCTCCGAAACATCCAAACTCACGAACTGATTGTCCAAGGCCTGAACATCTGATGCAAGTGGTCTCTCACCAACACGAATAAATTCAAGACTACCCATACTTACTGCCTTCCTACTTAAGGCATCGACCACCACATTCGCCTTTCTGGGATAATACAAAATAGTGATATCATAGTTCTTTAGCAGCTCTAACCATCTCTATTACCTCAAATTAAGATCATTTTGCTTGAACAATTACTGAAGGCTCCGATGATCTGTAAATACCTCACAAGACACACCGTAGAGATAACGCCTCCAAATCTTCAATGCATGAACAATGGCTGCTAACTCCAAATCAAGAATAGGGTAGTTCTTCTTATAAGGCTTCAACTGGCGTGAAGCATAAATAATCACTCTACACTCCTGCATGAAGATAGACCCAATACCAATCTAAGAAACATCACAATAGACTGTATAAGAACCCGATGATGAAGGCAAAACTAGAACTAGAGCTTTGGTCAAGGCGGTCCTGAGCTTCTAAAAGCTCTGCTCATACTTATCCGACCACCAGAATGGCGCACCCTTCTAGGTCAACCGGGTCAAAGGAATTGCAATCGACAAGAAACCCTCCACAAAGCGATGATAACATCTAGCCAAGCCGAGAAAACTCTGAATTTCAATGGTGAAAATATTCTAGGCCAACTCTGTACCACCTCTATCTTATTTGGATCCACCTTAATCCCCTCACTACACACCATGTGCCCCATGAACTCCACATGACCGAGCCAAAACTCACACTTGGACAACTTGTCATAAACCTTCTCCTCCCTCAAACTTTATAGTACAATTCTAAAATGATGTGCATGATCCTCCTAGGTATGTGAGTACACAAAGATATCATCAACGAATACTATGATAAGCGAATCAAGATATGGCTAGAATAAAATTTTCATCAGATGCATACATGTTGTTGGGGCGTCGGTCAGCCTAAAAGACATTACAATGAACTCATACTGACTATAACAGGTCCTGAATTTCATCTTTAGAATATCTAAGTCCCAAAACTTCAACTGGAGATACCCAAACCTCAAATCAATCTTAGAGAACACTCTACCTCCCTGAAGCTGGTCAAATAAGTCATTAGTATGCGACAAAGGATACTTATTCTTGATTGTAAGCTTGTTTAACTGCCTATAGTCAATTCACATACACATAGTACCATACTTCTTCTTCACAAACAGAACTAGTGCACCCCAAGGAAATATACTAGGCCTAATGAACCTCTTACCAAGAAGCTACTGAAGCTCCTCTTTCAATTCCTTCAATTTTGGCGGTGACATATGATACAGACATATAGATATGGGCTGAGTGATTGGCACCAAGTCAAATCAAAAATTAATATCCCAGTTGGGCGACATGCCCAGCAAGTGTTTTGCAAATATATCAGGAAAGTCTCCTACTACTAGAAAAGAATCAACGGTGGGAGAATCAGCACTAACATCCCTCAAAAAGTCTAAATATGGAAAAAACCCCTTTCCAACCATCCGTTGGGCCTTCATATAAGAAATCACCTTGCTGGGAACATAATCAATATAACCTCGTGACTCGATCCTTGACAGACTCGGCGTCGCCAACGTTACGGTCTTAGCAAGACAATCTAGAATAGCATGACATGGAGAGAGACAATCCATATCTAGAATCACATCGAAGTCAACCATACTAAGCAATAATATATCAACCCTGGACTCCAACCCTCCAATGGTCACCAGACACGATCGGTACACGCGGTCCACAATAATAGTATCGCCCCGGCGTAGATACATTAACAAGTGAAACTAAGGAATCACGGGGCATATCCAGATAACGAGTAAAATAAGATGATATGACTAAGTAGAACCATGGTCAAATAACGTGGAATCATCCTTGTGGCGTACTAAAATAATACATGTGATCACTACATCTAAAGCAATGGCCTATGGCCTGGCAGGAATAGCATAGGATCAAGCCTGACCGCCACCTGATCGGACTCCCCCTCTACGGCGACCTCTTGCTGCCTAAGCGCCACCTCGAGCTAGTTGAGCGGTTGGTGAAGTGACTAGTGCGGATGTCATAACCTGACCCCTCTACTGAACTCGACCTCCCAAGAGACAGGGACAATACCATCTCACATGTCTAAACTACCCACAATCTTAGCAACTTTGATCCGCCAATGGTGGTGGAGACTGAATTGAACCTTGGGAAATAGAATAACTGCTAAAAGAACCTAGCATAGACAAACCCTTAAAAGATAAAGCACAGGATAAACTCTAAGCTGAGAGTGCATTAAGAGATGACTGGCCCGGACGAGCGTTGTATGAACCGTGGCTAGATGATGCACCATAATGAACCACCTTCACTGAGGTACGGGCGGCGGGAGTCTGTGCACCTCCCCCATCTTGAGAAGTGGCTGGCGTAGCCGGAACTGATATCGCTTTGAGCATGGCTAGTGAAAACAGTCAATATCTGGGCCAGAGCCTCCTGAAGGCCTAGAATTATAATGGGCACAACTAGTGCCTGAGTTGGTCCCACCATCTTAACCATATCTGGAATCTGCTCCTGCGTTGGAGAAACTGGCTGATCTATAGGTGCTGCTCTAGCTGCTGCATGAGATGCACCTCGGCCTCTGTCGTGGCCTCGGCTTCTCATGGCCCTAGCTGGTGGTACCAGTGGCCATCTGCCCAGTCCGGTAGCACGTGTCCTCATCATCTGTCAAAGAATAGAATAACAGAAGTTTACTTTCCGAAATCAACAAATTTACATGAGAAGATTACAAGAATGTAAAGTTTTCTTAAAGCCTGTCAAAGATAAGTACAAACGTTTCCATACTGATTGGCAATACTCCACTAAACCCGCTCATGAATCGTGAGACCTAATTAACCTAGGTTTTTATACCAACTTGTCATGACCCAAAACACATATGCCATGTGATGCCTCTCGGGATACTAGGAAAGCCAGCAACTCAGAAATAACATGTTTCTTCAATTAAAAACAAAGTGAAATAGGCTTAAATAATAAACATCTCATAATAATTGGAAGAAAATGTCACAACTTAATGTAAAATTTCCCAAAATCTGGTTGTCACTGAGTACATGAGCATCTAGACAATAACATGATTTGACTGCTGAAACATTGTCTGAGAAGGTAGAATAGTATAAATAAAATTAAAAGAAAAAGGAGGAGAGTCAAGGTTTGCGGATGCTAAGGCATCTACCTCAATAGTCTCCGAACTGAATATGCTCCAACACTGCAACCTTCGTGCCAAGAAGTACCTGGATCTTCACATAAAGTACAAAGTGTAGTATTAGTACAATGGACCAATGCACTCATTAAATAACAAGACTAACCTTGGGTTGAAAGCAATAACGGGCTCAAAAACAGGTATAGTCCATATCCAAAATTCAATGGTATAGATATGACAGGAAATATGACAATAATATCTCAGAGAAACTCAAAATCAGGTGATACATAGTACGAGGGTATACACATGCTTCAAGTTCAACACAGATGAAATATGCTAAGTATGACTGATATGAGGAATGTCACATCTCTATATCTACATGTCAAATGTACACGCCGCATTTGATGAATCACAATGATAACCTCATGTGCTTCCACTTTTAGAATACTCAGTCCGATTCTCTCAACTCTCACTCTTCACAGACAGTCACTCGGTGTTGTACGGTACCTGCGCTCACTACTGGTATGTTAGACTCCGGAGGGGAGGATCATGCCCAAGAGCTAATATAAAGCCAATCTTTCTTGCTCCGCGCGTGCTGCCCAATCCCATAATAATAAAGCCTGAAAGGCATGCTGTGGTATGCAGCCCAATCCTAATAATAATAATAATATATATAAAGCCAAGAAGTCTTGCTGTGGCGTGTAGGCCAATCTGCAACGTCTCTCACATCACAGCTCTCAAGCCCAACTTAGTCATCTATCTCTCTAGTCTCTGAGGCTCTCAAATCTCATGCCAAATCAGCCCAAACAATGATATGTGGTACGAGAATAAATAGTAACAGAGATTGAGATTTGATATGCAATGATGGATATGATTGAGTATAAATATCCACTTAAGCAAATAATTCAACACAAAAAAGGACCCAGTGGTCTCAACATGATAAGCATATAGCGTAAACATGATTTCTAGCATGAATTATAGCTCAATTACTATAAAACATTAGGGTCACGTGAATAGCTATAAGGTTTGATGATTACACAGTACCACAGAATCGAATGGGTCACATTTACTACAGTGAACGCCCACACGCTCATCACTTAGTATGCGTATCACCTCAACACCAACCACATAACACATATTTCAGGGATTTATACCTCGAGAATCAAGTTTAGAAGTGTTACTTATCTCAAACTGTGGAAATATCTACTCCAATAAGCCCTTGCCTCGCGAATCAGCCCCAAACGCCTAGAATCTAGCCATGAACAACTCAATATAATCAACACAAGCTATAGAAATCAATTCCATATGATAAAGCTAAGTTCTTAAATAAAAGTCAAAAAGTCAACCATTTGTGAGAATTCACCAAAAGTCATAAAATCCGAATACCCAGTCAACCACGAGTCCAATCATACTAAAATTATCAAATTGCAACTCCAAATCCTCATTCAAATCTCTAAATCTTACTTTCCATTCTCTAGTCCAAAACTCCCAAAATTCCATCTTAAAAATACATAAACTAGGTAGAAAATTCAATCGGTATTCAATATTAATAAATTAAACTAATCAAAAGTGACGTACTGTAAAAGTCCAGCCCACTAGTGATATTGTCCGCTCTGGGTCTAGGCCCTCATGGGTTTAAAGCACGTCACTAGGGTCTAAGGCTTGTTAACTTATATACCCAACATCCGTCTTGTATTTTGTCGATGTGGGTCTCTGTCTAAAACCTGGGGTGTTACATACACCCCCTCTTATGGACTCAGCGTCCTCGCTGAGGTTTGCCCCGCTGTATGGGATTTGGATAGACTCAGCATTGAGGTTTGCCCCGCCTAACTAGGATTTGCCTAAACTTAGTT
Source organism: Nicotiana glauca (assembly GCA_026770625.1). NCBI lineage: Eukaryota > Viridiplantae > Streptophyta > Magnoliopsida > Solanales > Solanaceae > Nicotiana > Nicotiana glauca. The sequence continues at coordinate 106,291 of MU700356.1, forward strand.
GAACTCTGACCCACCATCAGCAAGGCTGGCACAATAGTGGCTCTGATACCAATCTGTAACAGTCCAGCCCGCTAGTGATATTGTTCGCTCTGGGCATAGGCCCTCACGAGTTTAAAACGCGTCACTAGGGTCTAAGGCTCGTTAACTTATATACCCAGCATCCCTGTTGTATTTTTGTCGATATGGGACTCTGTCTAAAGCCCGGGGTGTTACACTTACCTCTTGAAATCAAGTAAAATCCCCTTAAAATCGCTTTAATCCAAGCTCCTAAGGTCCAAAAATGAATAAAATCTCGGAACTCTTTGAATATATACACTGCCCAAGCATTTTGCTTCTGCGGCCAAAAATCCACATCTGTTGAATTGTTTTGCAGTAAAAACTCCGCACTTGCGGAATTCACTTAAGCCCTCCTACCCTGCACCTGTGCTTCGAGTTATGTATCTGCGGAAGCGCTTATGCGCCAAATCACCCTTCTTATCGAAATCTGCATCTGCGGAGACCCTGTCACATCGCGGGCTTGCAGATGCAGAAATTCCATCGCACATGAGACCACTGCGCAACACATGCTAGAACAGCCTACAACAATTACACAAGTCCAATTCCCAATCCAATTTCTATTCTAATTCCCCCGAGGCCCTCGGGACCCCGTCCAACATGCCAACACATCCTAAAACATGATACGAACTTAGTCGAGGCCTCAAATCTTATCAAACAACATCAAAACAAGAATTGTACCCCAATTCAAGCCTATTGAAACTAATGAACTTCCAACTTCTACAATTGATGTCGAAACCTATCAAATCAATTCCGATTGACCTCAAATTTTGCATATAAGTCATAAATGACACAATAAACATATTCCAACTTCCAAAACTAAGATACAAGCCCATAAATTATAAAGTCAACCCTCAATCAAACCTCCCGACTCTCCAAACTTCAGTTCTTCCAACTTTCAGCATTTCAAGCCTAAATCATCTTCGGACCTCCAAATCAATATCCGAACATACTCCTAAGTCCATAATCACCCTACGGAGCTATCAGAACTATCAAAACTCCTTTATGGAGTCATTTACATGTAAGTCAACATTCGGTCAACTCTTTCAACTTAGACTTCCAACAATTCATTACGAAATATCCGCGAAACAAAACTAATCATCCCGACAAGTCACATAACAAGAAATGATCATAAAATAAACAATAAATGGGGGAAAGGGGCCATAATACTCAAAACGACTGGCCGGATCGTTAAATAGTGCCTCAAAGAAAAGTTTCAAGACTCTCCAAATACAACTTAGGATTGAAGATGGTGACGTTACAACATACATGGTTTCAATTTTGATCTTCATATCTTTTCTGATCGAAGAGTTGATGCACATTGCACATATGTTATCTTCCTCTTAGTTAGGATGAACGTTCGATTCAGTGTCGCTGAATATTAATTTAAGAGATACTTGGCATCAGAATCTTGACTTCCAGTAGCAGTACTTGATGCTCTTCGTGCGTTAATTCATTGCAATGTTTCTTCTTTGCAAATTTCAAAAGCACTCTCAATATAGTGAAAAATTTACTCTCAGAGGTGGAACTAAACTCTTCTTAGGTGCTAAATATTTGTTGGAAGGCGTGGTTTTCAGAAATTTCCTTTTTTTAACCTCTTTTTTTTTTTTTTGTGGAGAACCACTAGTAGAGAAAGGACATTGAATTAAGAGTATGGTGAGAATCTAATCTTACACCAAAAAGTACTTACCAAAAAGTACTTACCAAGAAACAACACTACACTACAGTACATAACATACAAATTCTAATGGTGAGGAGGTACTTTTTGGATTATATATATATGTGATATTTTCATTTTCTTTAATGTCTTCCATGTAACACATAGCTATTGTACAGTGAGTTGATAATTCTGACAATGCTGAAAGTTCTCCTCACACATAGTGTGGGTTCATTTGCACTTCTCCCTCTCAGATTGTGTATCCACACACAATAGAAGAGAGATATACATTAAAAGAAAAAAAGGAAAAGAAAGATCGACCATCTTGAACGGAAGTACTAGTGAGAATTTATGAGATCCAGCAATGAAACTAAAGGTCGATCCTCTACCTCAACTAAACTCTCGCCACAGCAATAAATTTCGACCTATAAAGACACAGCCTTAAAAGCCCCATATAACACTAAATTATTAATATCTATTCCTTGTCCAATTCCTTTACGTTTATTTATTTATAGTAACTTATTTCTAGACAGTTCTTGGATCTAAATGCCCTTTATCCATCTGTATCAGGATCATGCTCACTTATGCCAAATCTATCCCCATTCCTCATCAGATTTAAAGCAAAAACCTCTCAACTTACATTGCACTACTCAATCTGGCAACGTACCAGAACCAGAGCTTGTAGAAGAAAGAGACACCTCTATATAGTAGTAACATATATATATATATGGATCAATTGAAACCAAGCTCTGTAAATTCATGTCCACTTACTCCATTAACATTTTTGGAAAGAGCTGCTATTGCTTATGGAGAAAGTACTTCTATTGTCTATAACTCCACTACTTACACTTGGTCCGAAACATTTGCCCGATGCCTACGCCTCGCTTCCTCAATTTCTTCCCTCATTGGCATAAAAAAAGGCCAAGTGGTTTCTGTTTTGGCTCCAAATATCCCACAAACACTTGAGCTTCAATTCGCTGTCCCAATGGCTGGTGCTGTCCTAAACAACATCAACACTCGCCTCGACGCCAAGACCACCTCTATTCTGCTCCAACATAGTGAATCCAAGCTTCTCTTTGTTGATTACCAACTATATTCTTTGGCACTTGACTCAATTTCATTGTTTCCATCTAACGTGAACCCTCCGATTCTAGTCCTCATAGAAGATGAAAACTCTGTTTCATTTTCAAGAATCTTGAATTTTCATGAATGTACTTATGAGTCAATGGTGGTGAAGGGGGATTCCAACTTCATTTGGGTTCGGCCTGAAAATGATTGGGACCCCATGACATTGAACTACACTTCTGGTACAACATCTTCGCCCAAAGGAGTGGTACATTCTCATAGATCTCTTTTTATTATCACTGTTGATTCTTTAATCGATTGGTACGTACCAAGTCAGCCTGTTTATTTATGGACGTTGCCAATGTTCCATTCCAATGGATGGAGTTACACATGGGGTATGGCTGTAGTTGGTGGGACCAACATTTGTCTTCGAAAATTTGACGCTAATGTTGTGTTTCGTGCCATAAATGAACACAATGTCACACATATGTGTGGTGCACCTGTGGTACTTACCATGTTAGCCAATTCACCTTGTGCTAAGTCCTTAAAAAATCCAGTACACTTTCGTACTGGTGGCGCTCCTCCCCCTGCCACGGTAGTTCTCCAAGTTGAATCGTTGGGATTCGTGGTGAATCACGGGTATGGGATGACGGAGGTGGCAGGGGTGGTTGTGTCATGTATTTGGAAGCCCAAGTGGAACAAATTAAACGCAAATATGAAGGCAAAATTGAAGTCGAGACAAGGAATTAGGAGCTTAGGAATGACAGAAGTGGACGTAGTGGATACAGAAACTGGAGTGAGTGTGAAGAGAGATGGATTAACAATGGGGGAAATTGTATTAAGGGGTGGATGCATAATGTTGGGTTATTTAAAAAATCAAGAAGCTACGTCAAAATGCATGAAAAATGATTGGCTTTATACAGGGGATGTAGCAGTAATGCACCCTGATGGGTACTTAGAAATAAAAGACAGGTCAAAAGATATTATTATTAGTGGAGGTGAGAATGTGAGCAGTGTGGAAGTAGAATCAGTGCTTTATTCTAACACTTACGTCAATGAGGCAGCAGTTGTGGCAAGGCCAGATGAATTTTGGGGTGAAACGCCTTGTGCTTTTTTGAGTTTGAAAATGGAGGTAAAACAAAAGCCTAAGGAGAAAGAAATTGTTGACTTTTGTAGGGAAAGATTGCCTCATTATATGATACCAAAGACTGTAATTTTCATGGATGAACTTCCAAAAACAGCAACTGGGAAGATTCAGAAGTTTTCTCTCAGAGAGATTGCCAAGGGAATGGGATCTTTACCTGCCAGTCGAATGTAACTACTGAATCCCACATAAAATCTTTTTTCATGTATAATTTGAAAGGTCTTGTTTTAATACATAGCTGAAACTTTCTGTCAATCAATGTTCAAATTCGTTCAAAATGTGCATAATGTTAATGCAATTTGTTGTACTATTGTTTTATTTCTATTTGTAATTTTATCGTGTGTGTTAGCGAAATGTCCCACATCTGTACGACTGATTGATTTATTTCTCTGCAATATGAATTGAAACTGCAAAAGAGAACTTAATAAAATCTTTCATTTGTAATTTCTTGTCTCTTCCAATGTAGTACAGACATACTATAAATTGTTTCAAACTATAAATATAGAATGAGTTCCCTACTTACTATATACATTTAACGGGAGACCTTTTTTATTAACAATGATGACCATCTTGTAGTCACTTCGACTAAATTCATCAAAGTATTTGCTACTTCCTTATCAACACAAGTATCGGATAATTCTATCTATCAAAACATAGACAAATCAATATTGATAAATTGCATGTCATTTGTTATTCAGTTAAAATTGATAAATTATTTTTTCGTAAAATATTTGAGTATTGTTATGAAACTATAAGTATAAATGTTAATTATTTTATCAAACATGCAGTCCATGATGTTCTTACCTAATATATACATTTTTTTTATAACTGATTAAAGTAAAATATTATTAATTTGAAAGATATATATCAAGTACTTTTACAATAGCAGTTACAAATATATGAATAGTAATTAATATATTTTCAAGAAACAATATCTATCTTAAATATTAAATTTAATATTATATTTGTTAAATCTTAACTTTTAATTTTTAATAATTAAATTTATATTTTAAATTTGATCTAAATGTGTAATTACACTTGTGCAACCAAACAATACACTTGTAATTACATTGCAATTACATTATGACAAACAAACTGGTCGTCGTAATTATAATACTGTGTAATCACTAGGTTGTGTAATTACTACCCCAATAATTTTACCAATTACAATTATCTAATGGCTTTCCAAAAAGACCTTAAAAGAAAATTTGCTTCCTCCGGTCTATATTATCTAATTTTCAAGTTTTCGCGTATTCCTTACAAAGAAATTTAATAGCTTTAATCATAAATTATTTGCCTAAGATACCATTTTTTCTCCTTAAACACATCACTTAATTAATACACTACTAATAATTAGAACAGTAAAAGCAAATATAGAAAAACAGTAATAAAAGACATCTTACTAAGTGTTAACATTTTAAGAATAAATTTGGCTTGTAAAACATACTAATTTTTTAGATCGGGACACTAACTTGGTTAGAGTAAGACCCACTACTGTCTATATTTGGTTAGACGGAGCAAAATGGTTAAAGTGATAGAGAATGACAACTCTATTCCATAACATGGCCTCTTAGTTTTCGTCTTCCAAATAGAGAGAGTTGGACATATATATATATATATATATATATATATATATATATATATATATATATATATATATATATATATATATATATATATTACCTTGCATTAACTTCCCATGGGTAGTAGGTGGAACTTTAATGTAATTGCGGATCCATTAGTGTCACGATCCTAAAACCGATTCAGTCGTGATGACGCATATCGTGAAACTAGGCCAGCCGACACAAATCCCAAATCCAACCAGTATTTCATAAAAGATATTTTTTAAGCCATTAATTGATAATATCTCATAACATGAGTCAAAATAACCAGTGCGGAAAAAAAACATAAGCCTGACATCGGGGTGTCACATGTCACGAGTAACTACAAGGTCTGTCCAAGTACAATAAAGGCTATCATAGACCGGAAATAAAGGTATTAAGAACTGTCTAAGGAAGATAAAAGGAGAAGTGCAAGGCTACGAACGCCGTGCAGCTACCTTGCCGACTCCGAAAGGCCTGCTGAATGAACGATCATCGCTCAATATCACGACCCCTAACTCCTTGATCTGCACACAAGGTGCATGGAGTAATATGAGTACGCCAACTCAGTAAGTATTAAAGAAAAATAAAAACTGAGCAGTAAGAAGTCACATAATTTCACGTCATAGCACTACAACAAATACGGTATGTTTCCAAAACAGTATAGAAATCAATTATCTCATAGAAACCCAGTTTTAGTAAAAATACTTTGCATAGTGTCTTTCTACGGTTTCAACAGAGAATCAATGAAGTTTAGAAAAAAAATAATGAAAGTCATAACCAGCCCTTCGGGAAAAGCATGCATCATAAACCGGGCCTTGGGAAAAAATATCAACAGAACCAACCCCTGGGGCTACCTCACAATCACTCGAAATCAGCACCTCAGGCAACAACATAAATTAAGAACAACACCACGGGCAACATCATATCACTCACACTGGGTACCCACGATTACTAGAGGTGTACAGACTCTGGAGGGGCTCCTACAGCCCAAACGCTATAACAAGGCATCTTGTGGCATAACAGTACAACTTGTTGCGGCGCGCAGCCCGATCCCATGATATCTTCACAACACAGGCCCTCGACCTTACTCAGTTAGAAACCTCTCAAGCCACTGGGGCTAACAGTCAAACAAGGTGCTCATCCCAAAATATTATTTATACATCAGATTAAAATAAATAAGACAAAGTTATGAAATCAGTAAAACATAGTGTGACTCAGTACAATTCTTAAATTAAAGCAGTGAAGAATTTCAGTAAAGAAAGCCTCTAAAGGTCCAAACATTTGGCACGAGCCCCAAATATGACATTCAGTCCAAAACATAGCAATACTTTCAAACATAAGATAATATCAAATAGTTTCTTTCAAATACGCAACTTAATAGTTGCTACGGGACGGACCAAGTCACAATCCCCAACGGTGCACGTCCCTCATGTACGTCATCTAGCGTGTGCGTTACCTCAAAATAGTACAATGATGTAAAATCCGGGGTTTTATACCCCCAAGATAATATTTACAATGATTACTTACCTCAAATCGGCCCAAACTCTAACCCGCGAGGCCTTTGCTTCTCGACTCGGCCTCTAAATACTCCAAATATAACCAAAATAAGTATCACATTATTAATACACGCTAAAGGAACAAATGCCAAGCAAAAATAATCAAATTAACTTAAAATCCTGCGATTGGCCACACCCGGCCCCTAGGCCCACGTCTCGGAATTCGAAAAAAATTACAGCACTAGAAAGCAAATTCGCTCACAAGTCTACCCATATCAAATTCACCAAAATCCGACCTCTAATGGTCATCCAAATCTCTACAATTCGTTCTCCAAATTTTCTTCGATTTTCCCCAATTTTCACCCCAAATTCCCAAATTAAATGATAAAAATCAAGACACAATCATGGGATTTAATGAAATTTGAGTAAAGAGCACATACCCCAATCTCTCCTCTGAAAGTCCCCTCCAAAATCGCCTGCTCCCGAGCTCTCTAATGAATTTTGAAATTATGGACTCAAACCCTCATTTTTGAAATTAATACTGTCTCCCCAGATTTCCTTCTTCGCGAACTAGACCGTCCTCTCGCGTTCACATAGGCCAACTCAAACAGCCTCTCCGCTTTACTCTACAAATGCGACAACTGTTTCGCGAACGCGATGCTTTACCAGCTCAAACCTTCGCGAATGCGGCGACTTCCTCGCGAACGCGATGCATACTCGGATTAAACCTTCGCGTTCGCGGCCTCGCCTTCACGAATGCGAAGAGCAAAATCCATCTGCTCTTAAAAACCCTTCCCAAACGTGAATAAGGAATTCTCTACAACAAAACACTAGAAATCTGCAAATTTTTAAGGCTAAGAATTGGTCTGTTAACTACCCAAAGCCCTCGGGGCCTCAACCAAACATACCAAGCACATCCCATAACATACTTCAAACTTAGTCGAGCCTTTGAATCACTCAAAACAACATCAAAATACCAATCATCCTCGGATTCAAGCCTAATAACTTAGAAACTTTCAAATTCCACAAACAACGTCGAAGCCTATCAAATCACCTCCGAATGTCCTAAAATTTTGCATACACGTCAAAAATGACACTATGGGCCTACTTAAATTTCCGAAATTCCATTCCAATACTTATATCAAGATTTTCACTACCGACCAGAAAATACCAAAATTTTAATTTCACCAATTCAAGCTTAAATCTACCACGGACCTCCAAATTATCCTCCGAACACACTCCTAAGTCCAAAATCATAAACGACCCTATCCAAATCATCAGAATTCACATCCAAGATCTTCTACACATAAGTCAACATCCGGTTGACTTTTCCAACTTAAGCTTTTAAATAAGAGACTAAGTATCTCATTCCATTCTAAAACCACACCGAACACAATGCAACCAACACGATATGATGAAATACAACCGAACAACACATAGAGAAGCAGAAATGGGGGAAGCGGGGCTGTAACTCATGAAATGACCGGCCGGGTCGTTATATCCTCCCCTTCTTAAACAAACATTAATCCTCGAACGAGTCAAGAAATATACATAAATCCTCAAACATGCGTGGATATCTACTCCGCATATCCCGCTCGGTCTCCCAGGTAGCTTCCTCCTCAAGCCGATGTCTCCACTGCACTTTCACTGAAGCTATCTCATTTGATCTCTACTTTCGGACCTGCCGCTCCAAAAAAGCCACTGGCTCCACATCATAAGTCAAATGACCGTCTAACTGAGCCGTGCTGAATTCCAAAACAGGAGACACATCGCCAATATACTTCCGGAGCATAGAAACATGAAAAAATACCGGATGCATGCTTGACAAGCTAGGTGGAATGGAAAGCTCGTAAGTTATCTCCCCAATCCTCCGAAGTACCTTAAAAGTCCCAATGAACCGAGGACTCAATTTACCCTTCTTTCCAAATCTCATAACATCCTTCATGGGTGAAACCTTTAGTAGAACCTTCTCCCCAACCATGTAAGACACAACACAGACTTTCCTGTCAGCATAACTCTTTTGTCTCGATTGTGCTGTTTGAAGCCGCTCCTGAATCACCTTCACTTTGTCCAAAGTATCCTGTACCAAGTCTGTACCCAAAATCCTAGCATCACCCAGTTCAAACCACCCTATTAGAGATCTATACATCTTCCCATATAAAGCCTCATATGGATCCATCTGAATACTCGACTGATAACTGTTGTTATATGCAAACTCTGCGAGCGGTAGAAAATGATCCCATGAACCCCCAAAATCAATGACACAAGCACACAACAAGTCCTCCAATATATGAATAGTGCGCTCGGGCTGCCCGTCCGCCTGATGGTGAAAAGCTGTGCTCTACTCAAGTTGAGAACCCAACTCTAGCTACACAGCTCTCCAAAACTGTAAAGTTAACTGAGTATCTCTATCTGAAATGATGGAAACTGGGACACCATACAAGCGAACAATCTCTCAGATATAAATCTTTGCTAACCGCTTTGAAGAATAGGTAGTACATATACAAATGAAATGCACAGACTTGGTCAGCAGATCCACAATCACCGAAATAGCATCGACTTCCTCAAAGTCCGGGGGAGTCCAACTACAAAATCCATGATGATCCACTCCCACTTCCACTGTGGAATATCTATCTGTTGAAGCAAGCCACCCGATCTCTGATTCTTATATTTCACTTGCTGACAATTGAGACACCAAGCTAAAAATTCCACAATATCCTTCTTCATTATCCTCCATCAGTAATGATGTCTGAAATAATGATACAACTTCACAGCACCCGGATGGATAGAGTACTACGAGCTGTGGGCCTCCTCCAGGATCAACTCTAGAAGCCCATCTACATTGGCACACATATCTGGCCCTGCATCCTCAATACCCCAATCGTTACCAATGGCCACATCTCTGGCATCGTTGTACTGAACTCTATCCTTTAGGAAAAGCAGATGAGGATCATCATACTGGCGCTCTCTGATGCGATCAAACAAGGATGACCGAGAGACCACACAAGGTAAGACCTAAATAGGCTCCGAAATATCCAACCTCACAAATCGATTGGCCAAGGGCTGAACTCAACTGCAAGAGGTCTCTCCCCAACAACAATATATGCAAAATTGTCCATACTCACCGCCTTCATATTCAAAGCATCGGCCACTACATTGGCCTTCCTCGAATGGTAAAAGATAGTGATATCATAGTCCTTTGATAGATCCAACCATCTCCGCTGCCTCAAATTGAGATCCTTCTGCTTGAACAAGTGTTGGAGGCTACGATGATTAGTAAACACCTCACAAGATATACCATAAATATAGTGTCTAAAAATTATCAATGCGTCAACATGGTAGTTGTTCTAATGGGACTTCAACTGAAAAAAAGCATAAGAAATCACTCTACCCTTCTGCATTAACACACACCCAATACCAACCCTTGAAGCATCACAATACACTGTATATGAACCTGAAGTTGATGGCAAGACAAACACTGGAGCTGTGGTCAAGGTAGTCTTAAGCTTCTGAAAGCTCGCCTCACACTCATCGACCACATGAAAGGCGCACCCTCTTGAGTCAATTTGGTCAAGGGTGATGCTATAGATGAAAATCCATGAACGAACGGACTGTAATAACCCTCCAAACCAAGAAAGTTACGAATCTATGTGGCTAAGGATAACCTCAGCCAACTCTGAACCACCTCTATCTTCTTCGGATCAACCTGAATACCCTCACTGGACACCACGTGCCCCAAGAAATCCACTAAACTAAGCCAAAACCCAAACTTGGTGAACTTTGCATAAAGATTCTGCTCCCCCAAACACTATAATACCACTCTCAAATGCCCCACGTGCTCCTCCTTACTAAGTAAGTATATCAGAAAATCATCAATGAATACAATGACAAAAGAGTCAAGATAAGGCCAAAACATGATGTTCATCAAATACAAGAAAGCCGATGGGCATTGGTCAGCCCAAAAGACATCACAAGGAACTCATAATGACCATATCGTGTCCTGAAAGTTGTCTTAAGAATATCTGAGTCCCTGGTCTTCAACTGCTGATACCTTGACCAGAGATCAATCTTGGAGAACACTCTCGCTCCCTAAAGATGGTCAAATAAATCATCAATACAAGGCAAATGATACTTGTTCTTGATTCTCACTCTATTCAACTGCCTATAATCAATGCACATCCTCATTGTGCTATCCTTCTTCACAAATAGAACAGGCGCAACTCAAGGTGACACACTAGGCCGAATAAACCCATTATCAAGGAGTTCCTGAAGCTGGTCCTTCAACTCCGTCGGTGTCATACGATATAGTGGAATAGAAATAGGCTAAGTGCTCGGCACCAAATGTAACCTAGGCTCTGATACAAACTTGTCACGACCCTAAAACCATCCTGGTCGTGATGAAGCCTATCGCCATATGCTAGAAAATCCGAAATTATAAGACCCTGGCAGGGAGCCTCGACATAACCAGACCTATTCTCCACAAATTGTAAAATCTCAACAGGCATGGCAAACTGTAAGACCTCAACATGCATGGCAAACTGTAAGAACTCAATAGGAATGGTAAACTGTAAGACCTTAACATGCATGAAAAATTCTGTAGTTTAGGCAATTTATCGCATTTGTAAGAATCCCTAAAGGGCATACCCTCGGTATAGATGCCTAAAATTGCCTCTCGAGATCAAAAATGGCCTCGGCCAAATGAATATGACTCTGATCAAAATAGTTTCAACAGCCCAAAGTACGCGACTCGGGGACACCCGACTGTTGCAAAAAAATCCTTCGAATCTACTTCGGAAACATCGGCTAAAAATTGGGATTCCCTCAACATGCAAAAAATAAGTGCCAACCACGTCGGCTCCAAAATCGCAAAAGCATTGATCTACTCGACCTATGAGCTATGAACCTTACGAGGTGCTCAAAACATCGCCAACTACGACTTGAAATCGAGGTTCTTTCAGAACCGACGATGAGTCAGGCAAAAACATTCAAAAAGACCTTAACGGGAGGAAACAATGCCTACAAAAAGCCTCCGGGCCTCATATCGAAAGATCTATACGACCAAACATTGTAAAAAGCATTATCGCCGGCTAAGCAAGCCTCCGAGCTTCATATTAAAACGTCTCTACGACCGTGCAACATTAGAGCCATCGTCGCCAGCTTAAAAATTGACAACTTGAGGATTAAAGTGAGCTCGAATTGTAACCTGATTCGGAGATCGGATCTAAAAGAGTTAACGAAGCAAATCCTCTAGACCTCACACTAAAAGGGTATCAGCGACCAAACAACAAAAATAGTCATCATCGCCAACCAAAAAGTAAATGAGATTTGAGGGTCGATTACAACTCGAGTCGCAACGCGATTCTGAGACTGGACCCAAAAATCATAATATGCCTAAGGAACAGCATAAATACCACCGCCGACCAGAATCTCTATAAATATTACAGGTCAGTTATAGCTCAGATCGCAACATAATTTGGAGACTGGATCCGAAAAATCACAAAATCTCCAAGGTCAGAAATTAAAACCATTATCGCCAGCCCGAATGAGCTCAGGGGTCTATTGAGCTTGAGTCGGATACCGACTTGGAGATTGAACCCGAGGATAATTCAACCACAATATGTCCAAGGGAACGACATAAACGCCATCATCGCCGGTCGAAAAATTATGGAAAATTTGAGGGTCAATTATAACTCGAGTCGCAACGTAACTCGAAGGCTGGACCGTAAAATTATAACACGCCTCTGGGCATGGCATAAAGGATATTATCTCCAACCCAAACAAGAAGGACTCAAGAGCATATTAAACTCGAGTCGGATCCCCGACTCGGAGAATGGCTCCGGGAAAATTGCAAAAAGCCTGAAGGCGCGGTATAAATTCCATCATCGCCGATCAGAGAACCTTGGAAACTCAGGGATCGATTACAGCTCAAATTACAATGCAACTCGAAGACTGGATCACAAAATAATTTAAAAAATAGCAAATTCCCGGAGGTGCGAGACCCCCGCAGCCACTCTTGATGGGGGCTGCATCGACCAGCCCGAACGGGCCACAAAGCTAAACTACAAATTCAAAGCTCTCGCCGACAAAAGGAATAAATTCAAAAGATTATTCTCCTTCTACATATACAGAAATGAAAACTCCATATATAGCCAGGGAAAACAACAGGGAAAAGAACAACATAACCTAAGCCTACTACCAAACTGATGGCCTCAAAAGGTTGCTTCAAAGAGCCTACAAATCTACGGACGGTCCTTTATCAATGGCGTCCCCTCTCTTCAGATATCTGCCTCACTTCTAACATCGCTTGCACTACCCTCTAATGCGCCCTCGATAGTTAACCTTTGAAGGTTCGGCCAAACACGATTTGCGGCTCGAAGTAAAGTCATCCCTACCCCTTCGAAGGCGTTCTCCACATAGGAATCTTCAGCAACAACTCCTCCCCCATGTAAAGATAAGCGCCTCGGCCTCGGCTCTGATCCGAAGCATTATGACCACCATCACGGAACGGAGATCCTTGTACTTGCCATTATCCTCCGTCACATCCTGAAGCTGACATTCAATCGAGGTGACCCTCCTTGCAAGGTTGTCCCTCTTAGAAGTCACCTCGTCCACGTGGCAACTAAGCTCAAGGATTTCAGCATCCTTGGCCCGAAGCTCCCTTTTAAGTGAAAGCTTCTCCCTCTCAAACTGCACGAGTTAGGGCCCAAGGGGTTAAAAGCATTAGACTCCCGTGGAAACTCAAAAAGTAACAAGAACGGAGGATGAATAACATTTTCAATTAAAATGACTTTCTCATGTTTGCGACGGCTCACCTCATCTTGATACTGAGCAAGGGTTTGGCTGTAAAGCGTTTCCTCCTGAAAGTGCATAAAAAAGGTTAAAGAAATAAAGATCGGAATAGCCCGAAGCAATAGAAAGAGGATGAAGGGATTTACCCGCTCACAAATCCTGCCCATCTCGCCAAGACTAGAGGAAGCATTGAACCTAGAGTTACCCTCAAGAATGATCACCAGTACCCCAAATACGTCTCCACCATCAACCAGTGCACCCGCCTTGGGAAGATCCTTACAATGCTAATCGCGCACTCTGGGAGATTGAAGTGATCCCCTTTTCGAGGAATCAATGATAACTAATGGGCCAACGGGGTCAGTTTGAATGTCCGACCCCTGTTTATTCCAAGTCCCTGATCGAAGCTCCTTTAAATCGCCTGCTAAAGATTTCTCGACACGAGGAGAACTCCGGCCACCTGCCGAGTCGAAACCAGTACTCGATACCCCATCCGTTGCCTCACCACTATGAAAACAGGCCGCATCAGCATCAGACTCATGTATGAAGGCATTTTCCTCCTCGACCCGAGGAAAAACCGACCCCAAACGATCTTCGGAGGGTGCCAAAGGGATATTTTCTCCCACAGCGCCAGAAGCCAGAATTGATAAGTCAGCCTTGGGCTCCTCTGCTTTGGTCCTTTTAGGCTTCATCGGATCGGTCAAAGCATCCCTTTGCCTTTTGTTCTCCTCGTCAAGCATTGGGATATCCCCTCCAGTGGGCGACACTTTCTTTATTAGTAATACCCCTCCCAGGCCTGCATAGGTATAAGGATTAAATGCGCGGAAAGGAAAAAGCCGCCAGCAGCAAACTGCACTGGAGTGTGTAGATATTGCGAGAACTCAGAACTTACCATGATCTTTCGCCTCCCATTGGGATCAGGGCAGATCCGGCCATGCAAGATCATTATACGGGCAGGCCAAGTATAAAATAACGACCCAATCTCCACGAGCACGACATTCCCCCAGCAACAATCAGCCTTTACTCTCCCTATATCCGTAATGGAGCTGATATATTGAGTTACCGGTTCATGTCATCCTAATTTCGAGAAGGGTCTCTCGACCCTAAAATTTAAAGTCGTCGGAAAGGATCCTAGATGCACTCCGCGACATGGGGATGAGCCGTCACTTCATCTTGAGAGAAGAACGAAGAGGATGAGCCTGCCATCTAATGAGAAGCAGCAGTAGAAATGTTTGCCATCCTTTAAAAGGCCCAAGAAAAAAGGAAAGCAAAGGAGGATGTGCTCCTAGGAAGAAAGCAACGAAAAGAGGAAAAACGAACTTCACAAAAAAGTTCTGAATGGGATCAGGATGGGAATATGCAAGCTTTTATAAAGGCATCATGGGTACATTAAAGAGAGCCTACCACCGCAGTCAAGAATGTAATCCGGAGTAGCGACGCCCACGGTACACCTTAAGATCACGCAACTATTCTCAGGGACACTGAAGGAAGTAAGAGTTTAGAATTATTTCTCATCACTCCCCGTCGCCTTTCGCTCTAAGAAACACGGAGACTATCTGTGTCCGGTGAATCCGGGAGCCCGAATTCTCCATCGAAAAAGTTATCTCGCGATCACATCCCCCGAAGTTCAAAGCCAAGGCCAGAGCCTATCCTCGAGGTTCGCCTAAGAATTGATTTTGTTTCGACTATTGCAGCGGACCACGACAAGCAAGGGGGAGACTCCCAAGGCACGCGATTTGACCTGACAACATCGGCCTACTTAAGGTCTATTCTGAGGTGTTAAATATAGCCAAGCTATCTCAGTACTATCGCTATTTAACACATTTTATATTTTAAGGAATCCCCTGCCTATATAAAGAGGATCCCCGCCTCTTTATAAAACAGACTGATGTTGCTCCACTTCTCCACAAATGCAATAATATTCTCTCCTTCTCTTCTTTCAAAAATTCAAGTTATTACGATTTTTACATATTCTCCTTGTTTGTTGTTCAGCATCCCCCGAGGCTGCCTTAGCATTTTATCGTTTTCTTAGTTATTTTCTATTATTTTGCTCGATATTGCAAGATAAAGCCTGGTCTAGCTCTATTTTTACTTGTTATCTCCTCCCCGACTATCCTGGGTATCCCGAGAGAGGCTCAAACCTCGGCCCCGAGGTCTTTACTAGTTGGCTTTACGCCCGGGCAACAACCCCTTACTTGTTCGATTACTGCTTTGCTTAACTTGATTTTGTCATTTTACCCGACGCTTTAGCATTAACTGCTCTAACAAACTAGCACGGGAATAGATCACATATTTTTAGAATCCCATATACAAATTTAATTTTTGTTACCATTTTCATGGTAAACAGTTTGGCACCCACATTGGGGCTAAAAACAATAGTGATTATTTTCCTGTTAGTTTCGTCACTAGAACGCACGATATCTTTCACACTCCTTCTTGCCCGAGATCTCCGTTTTCATTACTGGATACCCTACTCAATTGGTGAAATAGGAAACAGAGATCTCAAACGCGACAAGGGAGTGGGCCCGATCAACCCGGAGTCCGGTGCACCCCGATTTCAACCTGAGCAAAAAGGCAGTCTCCCCAACATGGTATCCATATGATTACCGGAGGGGCTAACGATCTCCAAGGGCCGGTGTCCAAGCGAACAAAAACATCCGCTACAGAAGGAGCGACCCGAAAGCAGTTAACCAAAGAAACCGTCATATTCACCGAGGAGGACCTCGAGGCCATGGCGGAACATCATAAGATGCACTTGTGATCTCGTTTCTCTTGAACAACACGAGGATAAAGCGTGTGCTCGTGGACCCGGGAAGCTCAACCAACATAATTAGGTTAGAAGTAATAGAACAACTCGGTTGCTCAGTCAAATTAAACCTATTCCTCGAATACTCCAAGGTTTCAACATGACTGGTGAAGAAACGAAAGGAGAAATCACCATCCCGATCAACTCGTCTGGCACAACCCAGAGCACCAAATTTAAGGTCATCGACGGCAACATGAGGTACAACGCCAGGTGGTGAGATTCCACACAAAAAATGACATTACGACAATACATGGAGAACAACGGGCAGCAAGGGAAATGTTTGTGGTCCACTATGAGGCGGCAAGCCCCGTACACTCATCCTCAAGTAAGGAAAAAAGCATGCATACCCTTGGATAAGACTAGGGAGATTTCTTCGCCCCCCCCAAACCTTCATCGCCCCTGAACAATCGGATGTGACCAAATCAACGGTCAAAGAATTTGATCAGTCGTTTTGATCGATAACCTCCCAGATCACAAGGTATACCTGGGAACGGGGTTGAGCCCCGAACTAAGGGAAGGGTTTATTCAATTCCTTAGTAACAATATTGATTGTTTTGCTTGGTCCCACTTAGATATGAAAGGTATTCCATCGGAAATAACCTCCCACTGACTGAGCGTCGACCCAAAATTCAAACCCGTGAAGCAGAAGAGGAGACTGCTGTGCGAGGTAAAACACACCTTCATCAAAGAGGAGGTAACAACACTCCCTAAAATCAGGTCCATATAGGAGGTAAAGTACATCTAATGGCTAGCTAACGTAGTGGTAGTGCCAAAAAAGAGGAATAAGTGTCGACACCCACTTTTTCCAAAATGGGGTTTCGGAATCGGGTATACGACATTCGGGAGGACAACTCTATTCCCTTGCGAGAATTGGGTTTTTAGAGTTTGAAGAGTTGCCACCTAATGATTATAGTGCATTATGACACTTTTAAGAAAGAATTGAGATGAAGAACCAAAGTTTGGATAAGGGCTAGAAATTATCTCGAGGGGAAGGTGTTAGGCACCCCTCAAGATCCACTAGTGTGGTCCCGGCCATGTTACAATTGTGACTTTAAGCAATGAAGAAGACAAGTAGAAAATAAAGAAGAGGGTTTTCACATAGTATTGCAAACAATTTTAAGAGTTTAAAAAAAAGGAGTAGAAAATACGGGAAGTTGGTTTGAAAGAAAACTTAAAAAAAACAAGTAAAAAAGAGAAAAGGGGTCCTAGGTTTGTAAATAATATGGATCACATTAATGCAATATCCAGCAATCACTCCTCAGAAAAGGGGTCGCACGTGATATTAGCGCACCGGTCATCATATTCATATTCTACCCTTCCCATCCCGTTAAGGTATTTAAAGCGCGGAATGTCTCGTTACTTATTGCATGCTAGTACCCGTCCCGATCGTATCAGTCCCGGAGGAGTTTGGGACTACTAATCCTAAAGGGAAAGGGATTTGGGGCTTTTGAGAGTTTTCAAAGGACAAAATACTAAGGCGTCAATCAAAACACATAATGAGAGTAAAGGGGAAAGCAAATAGGCAAGTAGGGCTCAAGTAAGCCTCCTTGAATCAGATAAAGCTATAGAGTTTAGCATGTCTTGCACGTACTGGTTTGGTCTTAAATTAAATTAAAGCGATAAGCGGACTGGTTCAACTCATATTTTTAGACAGAAAGTCCATATTAGGCTCGCTCGAATGCAGTTGTCTAAGACTGATCTAGTTGATTAATTAACCCTTTGTCTATGTGCTGGATAGAACTACTGATCTTAAAACACAAACTAATTATAAACAAAAATTACAGAGTAAAAAAAAAAATAGGTCCAGAAAAAGGGTATTGGTTTGTTACATAAAATGGTGTAACAACTAAAGAAATGAGTTTCGGGAGGCAGACTGGTTAGGAGAGCTACCAATTTTAACAAAAGAACTGAGTTACAGACTGATTAGAAGAGATTTATCAGATAAGTATAAAGAAATGACTTTAGGCCGATTTGAAAAATGTTTACCAGAGTTAACGAGAGTAAGTTTCAGAAAGAATACACTGATTTGATTGTGAGAAAAAGTTTTAAGAGTTCAGAAAGGGTGCAGGAAGTTGCTTTTTTTAGTAAAATCGATACTGTTTTAAACTAGTGAGACGATTCTGGTTTGAAATCCCTATAGGCATGCTTTCTATACGTTACTGCTTCTTGATACCTTTTCAAACACTAATAGAAGCCTTATAAACAATGATATCTATATACCATTTTATTATTAAACCTAACTGTTTGCCTAATGACGTTATTATATGCAGAAATGTAAACCCTTATAGGCATGGTGTCTATATGCTTAGTTGCAGAAATCAGAGGTTAAATCCTACAGACATGCTTTCTACGAGTGAAATTGCACAAATTAGAAATAAAATCCTATAGGCATGTTTTCTACCCTTTGTGCATAAAAGTAACCCCCATCCCTTTTTCACTAAATCCCCATGAGTTTACACAAATTATTATTGACCAGTAGAATAAGACTGAAATTAAAAGTACATAAGGAATTATCATCTACATCCGAGCAACCTAATTCAGACTTAGTATCTAGCAATATGAGGTTTAACCACTTCCGAGATCAAGATTTCCAAAACCTTCTCTTATCTAGGGTGTTTTAGAGATCCAAGGAGTTTCAGGAACCCCAAGAAGTGCTTACACCGAAGATATTAATCAGAATGAGTTATAGTGCAGTGTGGAAGAGCCAGCCCTCAAGTGTCCAAGTTCAGAGGAAGCTCATGGATCCCAAGGCAAGGCTCATAAGAGAGGGACAAAACTTAAGTTCTAAGAATGAGTGCATGTGCAATAGGGGGGAGTGCCAAGGCAGGCTGGTGGTCATACCTAACCATAGGGTATGCTGGCACACCCCTGACCAAGCCTGTTCAGCCAGCAAATAAGAGCACAAACCTATTGGAGGTTAGACTATGGTCTGATAGTGATTAGGACACTGTCAGACCAATGTCTCATGCTTAGGATACATATAACGAGGAAGGTGAATGGGAATTGAAAGATTTTAGGACTCAGGGAGTCCAGTCCATATACATGAACAACAATGTCAACTGTTGTCATGTTTTCTAAACTATAACTCAACATACAAAAGGACTAGAGATAGGGATTCATGTAAGCACAGAGATAAGTAAGTAAAATTACAGCATAGGAATAGTAAGACAAACAAAGGAAAGGCTGAAGAATAAACATGTAGTGGAGAGGCAAAAATTAAATAAAGAGAGACATACCGGTTGTAGAAAAAGCAAGCAAAGAAAAGCAGGATACTTTCAAGCCAAGCCACAATCAAAAAAGAACCTTTATGCTTGTGAGTTCAGAGAACTTGAATGCTTAAAAAATTCTAAGTGTATTTGAGAGTAAGAAGTAATGATTTGTTCATCCTTGAAAGAGAAGAAGTACATGTATTTATAGTTTTTTTAAACGAGTAAAAAGTGAGGTAATAAGTCACAGACATGGAAACAATCACTAATCAGAATCAATTACACAAGTGATTGCCCTTAATTAAGGGATCTCTTGTTAACGGGCAGTGATAGGTTTTAAAAAATAAGAAAGGAAATCAATTTAAGAGGCAGATTAATTATTGCCATAAAAGGAGTAGTAAAACAATACAACAAATGATTAAGTCCAAGTACATGAACATACTTATTTGGGAAAGGATTCAGTAAGGCAAAATAAGGAAAGAAATCAATTGACCCTTAACAGGCGAATGAAATTAAAATTTCACAAAGGGAAAGTTTGAAAATCAGTCACAAGTTTGAAGATCAATCAAAGAAAGAAACTCAGTATATAAATAAGGTGCACAAACACTATACATGCAAGGCCAAACTATGGCAAAAGGAAATAGCGTACAGTAATAGCATAAAGCTAGTAGAGAGCAAGCACCCATAGCATGATAGTCACGTAGGTCAAGTTTCAGTGACTTAGTAATAGAGAAAAAGATCAGAAGCATGCAAAAGTCAAGTGAAGACCTTTATGAAAACATAGTCGAGTTTGACAGATAGAAAGAACTCAGAACAAAAATGAATTACATAAAGAAAATGGATGATGAAATAAAGGAATTTCAAATCAATTCGAGCAATTTCAAACAGATGCATTGCACTAGCAATTTCAGGAACTCGCGTAAACCCCAAAGAAATTGGGATTTTCAACACTAAAAGATGATAAACAAATGAAACAAACAACAAATAGTCTCAGATTCTCAAACAAATCCCAAAAATTAAGGTTTTTCAACACCAATCAAACATAGAGATGATAAGCAAATGAATCAAACAAAATATTAGCGAACAGACTCAGAAACCGTAATTTGAGATCAAAGGATTTTTAAAAAGGAAATTTGGGTAAAACACTTAAAACATCAAATATAGCATAGATCCAACATAGATCTAGACAAATAAATGAAAAAAGGAACCTCGAATAGGCTAGGGTTTCTAAGAACCCTAGAAACGAGAAAGGCTTGGAAGAAACAATATCAGATCCGGAGTCGATAAGGTCGGAATCAGGCTCAAGAGGCTAATACACGCCGGAGAAAGGTCGGAGATGGATGGAAACCTCGAATCGATGAAGGTCTGAGTGAAGACCCTCGAAGTCTGGCCTCGAACCTTCAGGTATCAAGCACGTGAGAGCAATAGAGGGTGAGTATAGGTCGTCCATGGATTGAGCGACCATGAATTCCGGTGAGTTTGGGGTTGAAAACGGCAAAAAGCGATTAGGGTTTCGAGAGAGTTCGAGAGCGTTCGAGAGAAAAGGGAGTTAGAGGCGGCGTCTCTCAAAGAATGGTGTAGGGTTTAAGGGTCGTTTGAAATTAAAAAAGAAAAAGGGAACGGTGGCCGTTGATCTAAATGATCAATGGCCAGGATTAAAAGGGTTATGGGTTGGGTCGGTTAAATGGGTATTGGGTTTGAATTGGGGTGCCAATTTAGGCTGTAATTGAAATGCAATTGGGGCTAGATTTTAAATAGCCAATTCTTTCCCTTTTTTATTTTATAAAAAAATGGTAATAATGGTTTTAAAAGCAAATTAAAATACAGAGTAAACAAATATTACATAAATATTAACTTAAAAATACTAGAACTAATTTTAAAATTATAAAATGCTATTAATCACAAAATAGGCTATCATTGCAATTATATGCAATTTAGCTTTAAGAATGCCAAATAAATTTGTAAAAATATGCAAAACTTACCTTAATTATATCTTGGTATAAATGTGAGAATAAAATAAGTTATTAACCAAAAATAATAATTTTGGGAATAATTATTAGATTTTGTTGTATTAAAATAGGCAATAAATTGGTTTAAAAATTATTAAAAATGCCAAAATCTTAGATGTGCTTATATATGCAAATATATATTATTTTGGAATTATTTTCGATATAAAATTACCTATGGAAAAATTGGGCATCAACAGCTGCCCCTCTTTACCTGGAAAGGATGAAAGAGTTGTCGGGTAAAGATATGATGGCCAATTTTGACGGAAAACAGCAATTTGAAAAGGATTTGACCGAGATCTTTTTCTGAGCTGCCTACATATCCCTGGTTTTACAGGAATCAGGCCATATGCAGTTAGGAAACATTGATGGAATGTGCCGATGGAGATCTGAAAGAGACGGACACGATGTTTAGGTGGGAAGAGGTATTTGAAGTCCAGCATGCTGAGGCGGCCGTTGCTAGCCGGTGTACCGGCAAGTGAGAAATACGGGCGCATATCGTGCATAAATTTAAATGTGATGCAAGTTCCCATTTGACCATGAATGTTGCCTTTGGATGGTTACGATGACATCCTCAAACCATGACGTCCTGGGCCATAAAGCGCATAATAAAAGATTCACAGGCTATGAAATGATGTTCTCGGGCTATGATAATGGTGCCTCCAAACGATGATGCCTTTGAATAATGATGTGCAGGATATAAAGTGGGGTCTTCAATCCATGGCATGGTGTTCTCGGGCTATGAAGATGATGCCTCCGAACAATGACGCCCTCAGACGGTTTGGCAGTATTTCAGCCCATAAAATGCAAGATTTGGCGGTATTTCAGCTGATATGAAGGGTAAGTCTAAATGGCGATATTTTATTCGACAGAATTTTAAATAAGTTGGCGATGTTTCAGCCAATGTAGAAAAATGTAAGTGGCGATATTTCAGCCGACAGAAAGCATAAGTATATATGATGATGGGGATTCAGATATAATTGGAGATCTTTCAGCCGATAAAGAAGGATAAATATAACTGGTGATCTTGTCAGTCGATGAAGAAGGATAAATATAAATGGCGATATTTCAACCGATATGAGGGATTTAAACAAAAATTGGCGATGTTTCAGCCATGCAAGATTTAAATGAAGATGATGGTATTTCAGCCGATGCAGATATAGCTGGAGGTATTTCAGCCATGCAGGATGGAGACATCGCTTAGTCTCAGAAGGCAGAAAGGTAGCTTTGTGCAATGCAAGAAAAATGTAGGATGGAGACAATGCTTAGTCTCGAAAGGTAGAAAGGTAGCCTCATGCAATGCAAGAAAAATGCAGGATGGAGACAGTGCTTAGTCTCGGAAGGCAGAAAGGTAGCCTTATGCAATGCAGGAAAATACAGGATGGAGGCAGTGCTTAGTCTCGAAAAGCCAAAAGGTAGACTTATACAATGCAGGAAAATGAAGGATGGAGACAGTGCTTAGTCTCGAAAGGCAGAAGAGTAGCCTTACGCAATGCAGATGGAGGTAGAGCTTAACCTCGAAAGGTAGAATAGTAGCCTTATGCAGAAATGCATATGGAGACAGTGCTTATTCTCGAAAGGCAGAAGAGTAGCCTTATGCATAATGCAAGATGGAGACATGGCTTAGTGTCGAAAGGCAGAAGAGTAGCCTTATGCAATGCAAGAATGTAAAAGGATGAATAGTAGTAAGATCTCTTAGCTGATAGGCGATTACGATATCGTGACTACTGGGATGTTGTGTACAAATAGCAATAGCGGATAAATGATGATTCTGAGAAGTTGCATTCTTGGGAAAGTATGCGTACATAAATATACTTAGCGATATTTCAAGTCGAGTGCCTGCATCCAAAGAAAAATCATATGTTCTGTAAAGGGGAAAGGTTAGTTTATTTTCCCCTGGCTTCTGGCGTTGTGTATTATTGGGGTAGCATCGCTAAACAGCAGCAATTCGAACAATAGTTATGCATGATTTAGTAAATATAACGTAAGTATACAATCAAAAATAGCTTTCTTTAGATGAACCAACGACTGCGACGTGGTTCAAGACATTGCAACCTCTCTCACTCCGGAATTTTAAGGGTCCTCCTCAAAATTCTGCCCCCGTTTATTGGGATGGCACTTCTGATGGCTGCACTGAACGGTTGAAAAACCAATTTCAAAATTTTGAGGGTCCTCCCCAAAATTCTGCCCCAGTTCCAATAGCAGGGGGAAATGAAATTTTTATTACATTCTGACCGAACCCATAGGGCTACCTATGTATCCCCGCTTAAACGGGAATCAGGTCAGGCATAGTTCAAATTACATCATAAAGGGAATTATAAGTGGTTACATATAGTATTGTTTCACTGCATCTGAATTGATTAGCTTTGGCCAGACTTCTCCGTCCATCTCTACAAGAATAAGGGCTTCTCCGGTTAGAACCCGGTGAACCATGTACGGACCTTGCCAGTTGGGAGAAATTTTCCCCTTGGCTTTATCTTGATGTGGGAATATTTTCTTCAATACCAGCTGCCCCGGTGCAAACTTCCTTGGCCTAACTCTTTTGTTGAAGGCTCTAGATATATTGTTCTAATACAACTGACCGTGGCAAACTGCATTCATCCTTTTCCCATCTATGAGGGATAACTGCTTGTAGCGACCTTTTACCCATTCTGCATCATCCAACTCTGCTTCTTATATGATCCTCAAGGAGGGAATTTCTACCTCGGTGGGGATGACTGCCTCTGTATGATAAACCAAGATGTAGGGAGTTGCCCCAGTTGAGGTGCGGACTATGGTGCGGTATCCCAGTAAGGCGAATGATAATTTCTCATGCCATTGTTTGTGCCTTTCGATCATCTTTATTAGTATCTTTTGATATTCTTGTTGGCGGATTCTACAGCTCCATTCATCTGAGGCCTGTAGGTTCTAGAGTTCTTATGTTTGATCTTGAATGTCTCACACATTGCTTTCATCAAGTCACTTTTGATATTGGAACCATTATCGGTGATGATTGATTCTGAAATTCCGAATCGGCAAACAATACGGTCACGAACGAAATTTGCCACAACTTTCTTAGTCACTGCCCTGTATGACGATGCTTCAAGCCATTTGGTAAAATAATCAATTGCCACCAGGATAAACCTGTGCCCGTTTGATGCGGCAGGCTTGATAGGTCCGATAACATCCATTCCCCAAGAGGCGAGTGGCCACAGTGAGCTTGTTGCAGTAAGCTCGTTGGGAGGCACCTTTATCATATTAGCATGTAGCTGTTAGCAATGGCATTTGCAAACATACTGGATACTGTCTGTTTCCATAGTTATCCAAAAATATCTTTCTCGGAGTATCTTCTTTGCTAAGGAAAACCATTCATGTGCGGCCCGCAAGTCCTTGCGTGCACTTCGTCCAATATTCTGGATGCTTCTTTTGCTTTGACACACCTTAGTAAACCCAAATCGGGAGTCCTCCTATACAGGATTCCTCCACTATGAAAGAAGTTGTTGGATAACCTCCGAAGTGTGCGCTTCTGAGTGGCGTTGGCAAGTTCTCGATACTTTCCTATTGTCAAGTACTCCTTGATGTCATGGAACCACGAGTTTTCGTCTGCTTCTTCCTCAATGTGAGCACAATAAGGTGGCTGATCACAAATCTTTACTAGGATGGGATCAATGAAATTCGTGTCTGGATGTTGGATCATGGATGATAAAGTAGCTAATGCATCAGCGAACTCGTTCTAGACCTTGGGGACGTGCTGAAATTCTGTCTTTGTGAATCTTTTCCTTAACTCCTGTATGTGATGCAAGTAGGGGAGTATCTTTGAGTTCTTGGTTGCCCACTCTTCTCGAACCTGATGTATGAGCAAGTCTGAATACCCGATCAGTAGAAACTCCTGAATGTTGATGTTAATGGCCATCTTGAGCCCCAGGATGCAGGCTTCATATTCGGCTATATTATTGGCGCAAGGGAATTTGAGATTGGCGGAGATCGGGTAATGCTGGCCGGTTTCTGATACTAGGGATGCTCCTATGCCAACTCCTTTGAAATTTGCAGCTCCGTCAAAAAAAACCTCCAACCGTCATAAGATTCTGCAATATCTTCTCCTATGAAGGACACCTCTTCATTAGGAAAATACGTTTTCAGAGGTTCGTATTCTCCGCCAATGGGATTCTCGGCGAGGTGATCTACTATGGGCTGACCTTTGATTGCCTTCTGAGTCACGTAAACAATGTCTAATTCACTTAGTAGGATTTACCACTTGGGGAGCTTGCTGGTGGGCATGGGCTTCTGGAAGATATACTTCAGCGGGTCCATTCTTGATATGAGATAAGTAGTGTAGGCATAGAAATAATGCCTCAATTTCTGAGCTACCCACGTTAGAGCATAACAGGTGCGCTCTAATAGAGAATACCGGGCCTCGTACGGGGTGAACTTCTTACTGAGATAGTAGATGACTTGCTCCTTCCTCCCTGTTTCGTCATGTTGTCCTAGAACACAACCGAATGCTCCATCCAATACCGCAAGGTAAATTAATAGAGGTCTTCCTGGCTCGAGCAGAACCAAGACTGGCGGCGTTGACGGGTATTCCTTGATTCTATCAAAAGCTTTCTGACAAATCATCAGTCCATTTAGTAGTAGCGTCTTTCTTCCACATTTTAAATATGGGTTCACAAATGACAGTGGACTGAGCTATGAATCGGCTGACATAGTTGAGTCTCCCCAGGAAACTTCTCACATCCTTCTTGTTCTTTGGTGGTGGAAATTATTGACTGGCTTTGACCTTTGATGGGTCCAATTCTATTCCTCTATGACTCACAATGAAACCCAGTAATTTTCCAGCAGGAACCCCGAATGCACACTTGGTGGGATTCAGTTTCAGATTGTACCTCCTCAGTCTGTTGAAGAACTTTCTCAGATCTTTCATATGATCAGTGGCCTTCTTGGATTTGATGATTACATCGTCCACATATACCTCTATCTCCTTATGTATCATGTCGTGAAATATAGTAGTCATGGCTCTCAGATAGATGGCGCCATCATTCTTCAACCCAAACGGCATCATTTTGTAACAATACATCCCCCACAGTGTGATGAAAGCCGTTTTCTCTACATCTTCCTCATCCATCCATATCTGATGATACCCGGCAAAACAATCAATAAAAGACTGAAACTCATGTTTGGCGCAGTTGTCGATAAGGATGTGTATGTTCAGTAAGGGGAAGTCATCTTTAGGACTAGCCCGATTAAGATCCCGGTAGTTGACACAAACTCTAACTTTCCCATCCTTCTTTGGTACTGTCCCGATGTTAGCTAACCATGTCGGATACTCTACTACCCTGAGAACCTTGGCTTTGACTTGCTTGGTAACCTCTTCTTTGATTTTCAAACTCATGTCGGGTTTGAATTTCCTAAGCTTCTGCTTTACCGACAGACAAGTTGGATCTGTTGGTAGATTGTGAGCTATAATGGACGTACTGAGACCAGTCATGTCATCATACGACCAGGCGAATATGTCCTCATATTCCTTTAAAAACTCTGTGTACTCTTCCTTTTCTGATGGTGACAGGGGAACACTGATGCGTGTTTCTTTGACATTTTCTGTATCTCCCAAATTAACGACCTTAGTTTTGTCAACTTAGGCCTATTATCAAAATTCTCAACCTCACTGATGACCTCTTCTGGTATATCATCCTCTTTTGAGTCTATATCTATTTGTTGTGTTGTTTTGTTGCAAGTCACAATCGTTGGTTCATCATCAAAGTAAGTAATAGTAATGATGTGTGAATAGAGTAAATGATAGACAAAACATTAAGAACGAGATATATGATAAACTGAAATGCTTTGATTAAATTTATAATTGTTTGGAACATCACAGCTCTTTTAAAAAATAAAGACAATGCGGAAAGAAAATCAGCTAGTAAAAAGTAAAATGAGATGCATGGTGCTTTTGTTTAGCCTTGCTACCCTGAAGCTTTTCGGGCCCTGGTGGTTCTAATTTACCAATTACTGAGTCGTTCTCCTCGGTTCATAGCTTGTATGGAAGGTCCTTCCTCCTCGAAAAGAACACAGCAGTCCATATCATCATCCTCCAAAAACAGATTCTTCATTGCTGCCAATACTTCATCTTCCTCTGACCCATATATAGTATCTACCGATTGGAAAGTCTGCTCCAGGCGAGGTATCAGATGCTCCATTGGATAGTAGGGGCCGCGCCATCGTGGCGACCAGTTCTGGAATTCTTCCCAAGTATAACTATACCCTAACCCAAAAGTGGTGCCATGCTTCTTTAGTTTGATAGGTTTAGTGATCCCCTGGAGGTTTTTGCCAAGTCCCTTTCCACGTTCGTACCCACACCAATTCAGGATACTTTCAATCTTTTTATCCCACCATTTATCCTTTTCTACATCGGTGACCCTTTCAATGTGGTGGTATGTTTCTCCGCCTATTATCCTGCTGCCTCCAATCATTGGGATGGTCTAGCGGCTATATATGGGGTTGCTACCATCGCCATGAATAATCACCTCTTGGTGATTCCATTCGAACTTCACTGCCCGATGTAGGGTCGATGCTACGGCTCCAGCGACGTGGATCCACGGTCATCTCAATAACAAGTTGTATGATGCCGCGACATCTATCACTTGGAAAATCAACGTCAAACCATGTTGGTCCCATTTGTAAGCATAGGCTGATTTCTCCAATAGTAGACTTTTGGGACCCATCGAAGGCTTTGACATTGATGGCCCCATCTGGATCCTCCATTGATCAAGACTCTAGTGATGAAATAATCCTCGTATTGCACGGTGATATGCAGTGCCTTGTTGTGGCTCAGTCCTTCTGGCGGTAGCTCATCTTCGAGTAAGGTGATTTTGTGGCTCTCCAATACTTGCCCTACCATATTTGCCATTTCGCCTCCAGTTATGTTGCTGGGCACATAAGCTTCGCCCAGTATCTTCATCAGGGCATTTTTGTGTGCGTCAGAGCTCTGTAGAAGAGCTAGGATAGAGATCTGCGCTGGTGTTTTGTTCAATTGCTCAACGACCGAGTACTCCTTAGCTTGTATTTTCCTCTAAAGATCATCGAGCCCAGGTTCAATAGGCCGTCCAGAGGCTTGCTTACTTGACTCAGTTAGGTGTTCTAGGGTGTAAACCCTCCCTGTTCTGGTCATACCCTGCGCAACAATTGCTTCTCCTGTCTTGGTCTTCTCTTTCCTCCTAACTTCGGCCGTGTAATCCCATGGTATGACATTTGAGTGGAATGGTGTTATGTATGACATTGCTATATGAATAGGTACCCTTGGTGGTAACACAACAACTTGAATAGGTGTAGGTGCTTTTAGACTAAAACATTGCTTATCGCCATTTTGGACAAAGCCAGGTACATGTTTTAGTCCGTCAAGAGCAAGGTAAGCAATTTTTGGTGTATTACGTAAGCCAAACCTTGGGTGACGCTGAAACTCAGTACCCCCATCTAGAAAAATTGGCGCTCGTACTGATAAGCGCCTCGCGCAAGTTGAAGCCTTACGTTCAATGCCACCGTATTTGCGTCTTATCATCTTACCCTCTCCGGAGCATACTTCACAAACCTGAGTTGTCAGGTCGACTAGCCAAATGGGCCATTGAACTTGGAGGATATGATATTGAGTATCAACCTCGGATGGCCATCAAATCCCAAATCTTGGCGGATTTCGTGGCCGACTTTTTGCCATCCCTCATTCCCAAGGTAGAAAAAGAGCTTTTACTTAAATCAGGCACGTCTTTTAAGGTATAGACCCTATTCACGGATCGCGCCACAAACGTCAGAGGATCTAGACTTGGTATAGTCCTAAAGCCGCCCATCGGTGGCGTAATCCGATAGTCTATAAAAACCGCAAAGCTGAATAACAACGAGGCCGAGTATGATGCTATGATTGCAGGTTTGGAATTGGCCAAAGTCTTGGGAGCCAAAGTCATCGAGGCAAAATGCGACTAGCTCCTCATGCTAAGTCAAGTGAATGGCAACTACGAAGCCCGAGAAGACTAGATGCAGAGGTATCTGGATAAGATCCAAGTCACATTGCGTCGCTTCAAGGAATAGACCTTAGACCATGTGCCCCGAGAGCAGAACAGTGAGGCCAATGCCGTAGCCAACCTAGGGTCGTCCGCTAAGGAAGAACATGTGCTCCGCAGGTCCTTTGTCTAATTAATCAAATCTGTGGTCGAGGAATGTTACGCAGAAATCAACTCTACCAACCTGACATGGGATTGGAGGAACAAATACGTCCTTTATCTGAAGGACGGGAAACTACCACTACAAGAAAAATTGCCTTTAAGGAAGGGAATTCTGGTCCCTAAAGGTTGAAATCTGGTCCTAAAAAGGTAAATTAGGACGGGGAAAGGCTGGTCGTAACTCGTCGTAATAGCCTCCGACGCAAAATATCAATAACGACGAGTCTTAGTAGCTGGTCGTTAAATAACATTAGCGACGGTCAAAAAATCTGGTCGTTAGTTACCTTTAAAGACTGCATTTCTTGTCCCTAATAGACGATGAAAGAATTATATATTCCCATTGTCACATCTTTGTAGCGACAAACTGTAACCGATCATAAATTACCTTTTAGAGACGGACAAAAACCTAGTCGTGAATAAGTTTTAGAGATTACATTTCTCGTCCCTAATAGACGATAAAAAATATATATATTCTCGTCGTTAAATCATTTTAGTGACTAACCGTAACTGGTCCTAATCTATCTTTTAGAGACGGACAAAAAACCTAGTCGTCATTCCCATCGTTACCATTTTCACAACCAACCTTTAACTGGTCCTAGATTATGTTTAGAGACGATATCAGTATTTAAAATAATTTTATAATTTAGTGATTGTATTCATGGTGTCTTAATAATCATGAGTAGTCCAAAAAGCTCAATGCCACAAAAAGTAATTTTTAGCAATCAATATCAAATTGCTATTGAAAAATCTAGATATAAAAAGATAAGATATCAAGTTCAAATCCCATGATGATGTTACTTTCTATGTTTTCTCTACACCTCAAAAAAAAAAACTTAGCTATCATCCTGAGCTAGACTATGATATCAAGTTTTGCATAACATTTAGCAAAATAATAATGAGCTTGCGCATATTCTAAAATTGAATCTTGACTTGTAGCTTCAGTCTTCAAAACCTGTAAGTACAAAAGATTGAAAAATGATAAATAACTATTGGTAAAATAACATATACTACGATCATTCTGCGTTTATGCCAAGCCAAAACTAATTGACATAGAGAGCCACTGTTCACATAATTCAAATGATTATTAAACCAGCATGGCTAACATGAAAGAGTAAAGATACATAGTGTTTCAAAAGAATAAACTTTTGCTGGTGAAAAACTAGCACAATTCAAGTAAACACAAAAATTATGAAGAGGCAAAAGGATAGGAAAATCATGTTTAAAAATGTACAGAAAGGCCAAATAGACTTTTACTTCAGTGTTTGACAAATTTCAGGACCTATGGAAGTCTATGTAAACTGCCGTAGAGTGGTTTGTCTTATTTGTCGATACTTTTGAGCTTTTCACTCTTGTTTTACACTTGATGTGAGTACAAGGGGGGTTGTAGTTCTATAATCATATTATTTCCTGGAAATACCTTACCTTAAAGGGGAGCTGGGATTATGAGCAGAAGAAATAATTTGTGCTTCTAATTATTTGATATCTAACTTGTAGTTCTGGAATGAAATGAGTCTAAATGGACCAAAATAGATATTGAGGATTCATATAGCTGACCAAAACAAGCTTGGGATTGAGACATGTTGTTCTTGTTGAGTATTGAAAGTCAAATAGCAGTTGTTGATTATTTCATTTTCATCTTTGGGTTTTCTAGTGCAGGTTCTGAAGGCACAGAGTGCTGCTAAAGCTAGACGCTACTCTGATGTTATGTACCTTTAAAGTTAATATGTTCCTCGGGCAAGGGAACATATGAAAATTCCAAGGTAGACTACCTCTGTGTTTAAATATTTTCGTGCGAAGATTTTGCAGTTTCTAGCATGTGAAGACCCATATATAGTTTCAGCTGCTAGAATTTTCAAAGCGCTGGTTTGTTACAGACTTACAGTAGCAGAGAACTAAATTGAAGAAATAAGATCTACGTCTTGTTTCTAACATTACTGCTGTGATAACTTAGTTTCCATCCATGAAATAATACGTATTTAAACACCGCTAGTGAGTAGTGCGTGATGTGTGGAGCAGGCACATGTCATGAGTTCGAAGCTGACTCGAATTTGATAAGTTCTTTGCTTAAAGATTGAAATTACATAGGAAGCTATGATTACTTACTGCACCATTGTACATTTGTTTAATCGTTCTCCTTTTAGAAGGGTGAAGTCAAACAAATCTGTAATATAGAAATTGACTATACGCAAATCATGAATAAAAATTAAAAATTTGGATATATTGTTACTAACTTGGCCAGCAGACAAAAACAGTGGTCATTCAGTTGAAACGGGAGATGTCGTCGTAAGCAGGACATGTGATTGTTGAGCAGCGAAGTACTCTCTCATTTTCCTCATTTCTTTCATCTCATCTTCTAAGGTAGACAAGCGCTCATTCAAGGATTTGTTTTCCTCGTTTAAAGATTTATTTTCTTCTCGAGTTGAACGTAGCGCGGACAGTAATTCAGCCTTTGAAGAAGTTCCACCTTTCAAGTCTTTCGCCTTCACTCCACCCCCAAATCCAAACGCATGGCTACGAGTTTTAGGTCCACAATATTTTTCTACAATCTTTATGCTAGATAGAGATGGATCTACTTGAACTATTTCTTCGATTTGAGCCTACAAAATATATAAAAAGAACATTTAAAATCAGAATCCACCATAATTTCAAGTAATTTACAGATTTAATTTACCAAATATACATGTTTTTCAATTGCTTCAGGTTCAACAAGCTTGTTATCTTTCTTACGGGTTTCAAAGAAAATTGTTGCCAAATCCGGTGGGTTGCCATCTTTTTTGCCCTTTACATCAAAGGCAAACATGTCATATAACAACTCGTAAATATTTTTCATTAGGAAAATATAAATTTATGATAATAGCTTTTGATAAATGATCTCACGAATAGGCTTGCTACCAATATGATGAAGCATCTTCAACTTAGCTCGATTTACCGCATTCCTGTTGCTTCTCGCCTATATTTGTGAAACATTAAGATTAAATATAAAAAATTTAATTAATAGAGATGGAACTGTAAGGTTCACTAGAGATACAGTACAAAGGTCCATAAATCAAGGCTATTCCAGATGTACAAGTAAGAACTCAACTGCTCAAGTCAGATTTAACAGTCATGCTGCAAACATGTTATTAGAGTATATTTTTGCATAGATATATGTCACTACAAAAGGAGTTGAGAGTTACATTAGAAAAATTCCAATGAATATATTTCTCTCCATCTATAACTTACAGCACGAAATCACTCTTTCCCATCGATTTTCATACCAACCAGAGTTTTAGCATAGATATGTAACTGTTGGCAAAATAGCTATATGACCAAGATGCAACAAACACATGGCAAAATCAAGAACAATCCATGGAAGGAACTGACTTAAGTTACTGATTCACAGAAGTAATCAGTTTATTGCTCATCTTTTGTGCTTGAATTACCTGGATTTCTTATTTATCTAAATTTATTGTTTTTTTATGAAGGCAAAAAAGACAGCAAAGACAGGTGAACTGAATTATGATTGTTTGATTACTGGACCATCTTACTTTACTCACTTTGATGTAGTTTTACATGATGTAAATTGTCATTTACCATATTTTGCAGGTTATCAGTCCATATTTCTGTAAAAAGTAACCTGTAATTGACTCTGATGGTTTTAACAATTTTATTGTATAGTAAACTCTATGTTGATAGTAACTTTATCACCAGTAGTTAACACAGCCTAATCAATAACCAGAAGAACAACAGTCAATAGTCTCTGATAGTACATAGAAAAACAACATCATAGAATTAAGCATCGTAGAATTAAACTATAGTATTCACGCGAGGGAGAAACAGTACATCTAGTCCTAAACATATATATAATGAATAATAGCAACCAGAAATGTGATGACTATCAGACTTGCTTCCACACTTTGCCAGCAGATGATCTCAAGATACATGAAGAACTAAGACAATAAGCAATTCACAGCACTGAATGGAGGCTTTAGAAGAAGAAGACTTGCTTATTTGCTAGAGCTGAATGGAAAATCTTCTTGAAGGTCATTTACAACAGCTATCTATGGAAAATATTTTAAGTGCTACAGAATGGTCTGCTACAACATATGATTCAGGACTGTGTCCACAGAATGCATAGACTGAAGGAACTTGGATGCCAATTTTCAACAATATTTCGACTGTGGCTAGTCAATTGTGTGCTGCAAGCCATAAAGTAAATTTATATCTGGGATGGATGTTTGAGTGAATCAATAGAATTTTCCATTCAGCTCTAGTATATGTTGGTATCAGCTTCAGATAAATCTATTTTATCTGCAACTTTGTACCAGTACCTATTCAGCTTTGTACCAGTACCCATATTAACTTCAGAATATAATCTTCTTGAAGGTTGCTCTGCGTCCTAAGTGTCTTGTTCAGGTAAAGAAGAATTGCTTATTTCCTGAATGCATTTTCCTTCTCCTCTTAGATGAATTCATTTTGTTAGTGAAATTATTAAAGTTAATAAATTATTATATACTTCACATTAATGTACCATAGACTGAAATTTTTGCTTATCTAAATTTCTTCAAATCTTTCTGAGAGGATATGCTGTTGCGAATTATCTCATTATATAGAGACAAATGCTAGTAATCTAAGTCTACAATATCATCTTCACTGCATGTGGAGACAAATGCTAGCAATCTAGTATGAAACAAGAGATGATGGACACACACCCAGATAGTGTCAACTCTCACCCATATAGACAGTAGATGGAAACATGAACCTACCTCAACCTAAGAAAAGAAATTAGCTCCTTCAAAGGCCAATCCGGGAGCAAAATTATCACATGATTTGAAAAAGGAATATGCTCTTAACAACACAAGGCAATCTCCAGTATAAAAAAGCTCAACTAAAGAGCTACACCCTTCAACCACCATCACATTCTAATTTGATGTAACAAATAATATACTTAAGTTACCCTACTGATATATGAAAACTAAGCAATGCGAGAAGCATGTAAGATTGAAAGTCATAACATCTTACATTACCGATCCTACTTACCGGTATAAAAAGCTCAACTAACCACAATTCACAGGCTAAATTCTAATTCTACACGCCATACACTACTAATTACCCTACTAATATATGATTATGGATAAACACAAGAAGTAATGGTAGAAACTTGTACGCGAAATCATCTAACACTAGTGACCTAAAACATGCTAATTTCTAACAACCATCTTGAGAAAGAAACCATTTAATTTGCAAAAAATTGTTTCACCTAAAAAAGTTATGCAAGTTAATTGTATGATATATATCTTCACTGTATAAATATCTTGCTTACCTTAATAGCTGCCCACACGTGATTCAACTTTTCTTCCTTAATATCATTCCACGATGATACTCCCAACGGACACATATTACGGTCACGAACGATTCTTCCCAAGTGCCTCGAAAATAGTTTGCTATTTGTTCCAACTGTTTGATTATTATAAAAGGTTACTTTCAGCTTTTGTCCGACTTCAAGTGATGCAACTTCTTTGCACTTGTTCCTCCCTCGAACTCTTTTTACCTTTCCAGGATTAGATGAAGAACCTACAGATGCATAATTTGGTAAAAACTCAGGAAAACGTGAATTGCACAAAAATATTCACAATGTAAGTAGTATAAACTTTAAGAAACAGCAAGAATAATCAGTTTATA
Organism: Nicotiana glauca; assembly: GCA_026770625.1. Lineage (NCBI taxonomy): Eukaryota > Viridiplantae > Streptophyta > Magnoliopsida > Solanales > Solanaceae > Nicotiana > Nicotiana glauca. The sequence continues at coordinate 141,956 of MU700356.1, forward strand.
GAAGAAATCCCAAACAACAGTAAAAATTATAGCAGCCCAAATATCCTCAAGATTAATCCCTCACTGAATACATAAAACTAATATGCCATTCATGGAATAATTAGCTTTCAAAACCAGACGATTCTCAAAGGAGGCATACCTTGGAATAATTAGCTTTCAAAACCTGACTAATATGCCATTCATAGAAGAAGAAGAAAAGGAGCAACTTGAAAGAGGAGGCATACCTTGGATTCTCAAAGGAGGAGATGGAAACTAGGGCGGATGATCAAATCAATTGATCGATTTCGCTCGCACACGATTAGGGAAGAGGATTTTATGATCGATTTCGCTCGCACACGATTAGAGAAGAGGATATCGATTTCGCTCTAACACTAGCTTGACTAGATTAGGGCAGAGGATTTTATGCGGCACTCTATTTTGAGAATACAAAGCTTTAATTTTGTTTTCAGAACCTTTTACTTTTTAGCTTTGGCGCCTAATTTTTAGAAAAAAATAGGTTTTTAATATTTTGGTATTAGATTTGGCGCCACTCTCTCACACTCAAGGCCACATTATAATTTAGGACCAGTAACTATTTTTTTTAGGGACCAGATTTATTATCTTCGCAATAAAATAAAGCATTAAGGACCGCAATATAATCTTGTCCCAATACATATATTATTAGCGACGAGATTATTTACTCGTCCCTAAAAGTTGGTCGTAAATAAGGCTTTTTCTTGTAGTGTACCCACCAATCCAAAAGAATCGAGGGCCTTGCGAACTAAAGCGGATCGGTCTCACTAGACAAAAATGGGGCCCTGTACAGAAGAACATTTGACGGACCCCTAGCAGTATGCCTAGGATCAGTCAACATGGACTATGTGCTCCGGGAGATACACGAGGGCACCTGCGGAAACCACTCCGGGGCAGACTCCCTAGTCTGGAATGTGATCAGAGCAGGTTACTACTGGGATAGCATGGAAAAAGATGCCAATGAGTTCGTATAGGGATGCGACAAATTTCAAAGATTTGCCCCCATCATTCACCAACCCGACGAGCAGCTACACTCCATCTTATCGTTGTGTCCATTTATAAAATGGGGAATGGAAATCGTCGGCCCTTTGCCAATAGTAACAGGTAAAGCTCGGTTCATTTTGTTTATGACTGGCCACCTTTCAAAATGGGTGGAAGCACAATCCTTCGAAAAAATACGAGAGAAAGAAGTTATCAACTTTATATGGGAACACATCATATGCCGGTTCGGGATCCCATCCGAAATAACATACGACAATGGGAGGCAATTCATCAGGAGAAAGGTGACATAGTTCCTTGAGGACAACAAAATCAAAGGAATCCTTTCAACGCCATACCATCCGTGTGCAAAGGGCCAGGATGAAACCACGAATAAAACCATCATTCAAAACCTGAAAAAAAAATAGAAAGCGCAAAAGGGAAATGGCGAGAGACGCTGCCCGAAGTACTATGGGCATACCATACGACCCCAAAATCGAGCACGGGGAAACACCTTTCTCTCTAGTATATGGCACTGAAGCGTTAATACTAGTAGAGGTCAGAAAACCAAGCTCCAGATTTTGGCACGCCAGCAAGGAGTCCAATCACGAGGCCATGCTAATGGCCCTCGAACTGCTCGATGAAAGACGAAAGTCCTCACTCGTACGAATGGCCGCCCAGAAGTAGAAAATCGAAAGGTATTACAAAATGAGGATGAACCTCCAATATTTCGGAGTCAGGGATATGGAAATAAGGAAGGTCACTCGTAACACCCGAAACACGAATGAAGGAAAGCTGGACCAGAATTGGGAAGGGTCGTGCCGCATCCTCGGGATAGTTAGAAAAGTCTCCTATAAGCTCAGCACCATGGAAGGCAAACAGCTCCCGAGCAACTGGAATGTGTAAGTGCTCAAGAGATATTACTATTCGGATATCCGACTACGGAACCCCACAGGATCCCTCGAGCAAAACACCATTTATTCCTCTATCAGTTCTCTTTCTCTTTTCATTCCAGAATAGTTTTCTTGTCGACAGGATTTTAGTTAAAACTAGACCAGCTTTAGAAAAAATGACGAATGACACTCTGACGGGAGGCAACGTACCGGGCCAAATAACCCGAAGAGCCATACTTACATAGACCAAGCTCACAGCAACAGGGCAGTATGTATCCATGGCCTATATTTACGCTAATCAATAAAGAATATTTTTTGGCATGTCTTGCTTCGAACAAGGTTATTTTTTTCATATTCATCACAAAAGCATCTCCATCGAATACTCGAAGACTTAAAATGATTCAGCATCCACCCTACCTCGGGGTCGGAATTCCGAGCTCATGAAGTCCTCGCAATGCAACTCTGGGTTTTACAAAAAGCTATCTTCAAGCTTAAGTAGAACTCGGTGACTCGGAAAAATCATCGCTAATCGCCATGTACTGGAAAATACAGAATTGTAAAATTTAGGGGGCAGCCTCGGCACAACTAGACCTATTCTCCACAACTGTAAGGCCTCAACAGGCATGGCAAACTGTAAGACATCAACAATCATGAAATATCCCGTATTTTAGGCTATACGTCGCATTTGTAAGAATCCCTAAATGGCATACCCTCGGTGTAGATGCATACAACTGCCTCTCGGGATCCAAAATGGCCCTGGCCAAATGTATATGACTCCGATCAAAATGGATGCTGTAGCCTAAAAAATACGACTCGAGGACGCCTGATCGTCGCTAAAAAATCCTCCGAATCTACTTAGGAAAGAACCGGTTAAAAATCAAGCTTCCTTCATTAGGAAAAAAACAAGTCCCGACCATATCGGCTCTGAAATTGCAAAAGCGTCGATCTGCTCGACCTCTGAGCTAGGAACCTTACGAGGTGCTCAAAACATCGCCGACTATGACTTGAAATAGAGGTTCTTTCAGAATCGACGACGAGTCAGGAAAAAATATTCAAAAAGGCCTTAATGAGAGGAAACAAAGCCTACAAAAAGCCTTTGGGCCTCATATCGAAAGGTCTCTACGACCAAACAGCTTAAGAGCCATTGTCATCGGCTAACCAGGAGTCCGTGCCAGATATCAAACGGTCTCTACGATCATATAGCATAAGAGCCATTGTCGCCAGCTTAAAAATTGATAACTTGAGGATTAAAGCGAGCTCGAATCGTAACCCGATTCGGAGACATGATCCAAAATAGTTAAATAAGCAAAGCCTCCGGGCCTCACACTAAAAGGGTCTCAGTGACCAAACAATAGAAATAATGATCATCGTCGACCGAAAACTCAATGAGATTTGAGGGTCGATTAAAGCTCCAGTCGCAATGCGACTCGGAGACTGGAGCCAAAAATCATAATATGCCAAAGGGAATGGCATAAATACCACTGCCGACCAGAATCTCCATAAAGATTAAGGGTCAGTTACTGCTCGGATTGCAACACGACTCGGAGACTGGACCCGAAAAATCACAAAACGCCCAAGGGCAGGAAATGAAAACCATTATTGCCAGCCTGGATGAGCTCAGGGGTATATTGAGCTTGAGTCAGATCCTGACTCCGAGTTTGAACCTGAGGATAATTCAACCACAATATGTCCAAGGGAATGGCATAAACACAACCATCGACGACCGAAAAATTATGGAAAATTTGAGGGTCAATTACAGCTTGAGTCGCGTTACTGGACCCTTAAGTTATAACACACCTATATAAGATATTTTTCAAGAAAATAATACAAAATATGAGATGTGTCATGGCATTATAGTAAAATATTCAACAATAAAGATAATAAAATTAAGTAATATAAATATTGCTAATTAAAAAGCCATAATAAAAATAAACATAATCTAAATGTATTAAATTATTATAAAATAAGTAGACTAATAAGGGAGTATTAGTTACATGATTAAATGCTAAAGAAAAAATAAAAATAGGTTATCCATTTTTATCTTAATTATTGCAAAACAAAAAATAGATATTCAATACATTGTTGTTCGTTGTATTGAATTGAATATTTATTGTTAGCATTAGTATTGATTTGAATTTGGTTTGGATTTTTGTTAGCATTATTCAAGTTACTAATTTTAATGGCTATAAAATTTATTGGAACATTCAAAAGTTCTAAGTTCAACCTTGAAATAATACCATAAAAGATAAAATTATGAAAAGTTTAAGAAAAATTTATAAATAACATCACAATAAATATTGTTAACCAAACTGGATAACAATTACATTTATAATGTGATTTTAAGGATACGTGATTCACCTCATATCAACTGATAAAAGCAAAGACTAGTAATGGAAATTGACAATAAAATAAGGCAAACCAGTGTCACTACGTAATTAATATTTTGAGCTCGGATACCCTCAAACTAGTTAATACAAGAAGAATAAAAAGTATGACAAGTTGATGAACAAAAGAATGTAAATTAAAGAGAGAATACCATTTTGCTTTGATCTGCATGAATGTGAAGCCCTTAAAAAATGATTAAAACCCTATTTATATAGTAAAGAAATATTATCTATGGTAAAATTATAATTACGGAAGTAAATCTCATGATTAGCCTAAACAATCCCCCTTGATTTAATCTGTTCCAAGATATCTGTCGTGATCTTTCACCGATTATAGATATCTCGCTTTTTCGTTATTGCGCTTGGCTTAAAGCCTATCATATTTGGTCCCGATCGCTGCTAGCCTCAATCCATCCCTCTTTTTGGCGGATTGTCATTCTGCTCCAATTCATCGTCAGCAAAGTCGAAGGGATGGCTTTCACCCTTGACCATCTCATCTAAATGTATAGCCCCCGTCTCTATCAAGGCGGGTTGATAAGGTTCAACGTTAGGCTACCAAGATGTTGTTCTCAAGCATAGATGAGAACAAGGACCGAGAATGGATGGGCCCATTTGTTCGATGACTTCCAACATAATACCGACCGAGAAGACGTCATTCCCCGAGGAGTGGAATATGCGGCATAAGTACAAACCTATATATAGCTTCTGTTTATTGTTTTGATTCTTTTGCCCTTTCTTATCGATATCCTTTCCTATGATGGAGTGGTTTCTTGGCTGCCTGGTGCAATTCCGAACCTCGAGAGTTGGGTTCAGAAAGTGGCCTCGACCTCTTCGTATACTGAGTGTTCATGGCACGATTTGGCAAAGGGCCGATGGGAGGCCAAATATCGTGGTAAGCTTCTTTTCTTGAATTGGATGATATTTTATGAAATATTTCTTTTTATTTCTACTTGATTTCTTATCATACAAGTCTTGGATAAAATACTGTCATGGGGCCTTCGTCTGAGTAGGAAGAAAACCTTTCCCAAACGCCCACTCCAAAATAGAAGAAAAAGCAGAAATAGAAAGAAGTCTTGAGTTCTACAAATCTGGATAAGCCAAAACCTAAGAAAAGGCAAGCCCGTAATGGTGAGGTTATTCCTCTATCGGTGGAGTTGTTCCAACTCTTAAGAGAAGAGGAAGAAGCATAAGAAATAAAGCATGATTGCGGTCTACTGGCTCGAGCACGAGCCAGAACTGAGGATCAAAAGGCCACAAGATTGATCAAAACTAGAGATACTCTACCCCGACCTGACGGGGTCCGAGAGGGGAATTCAACTGGTGTCCCCAATTTTATGGAAGCCAAGGACAACCTACCTCGAGGTGAGAATGCATCTAAAATGGCATTGGAGGATAGCCCCGTGGCTCCTCAAAATAGATAGAGCTCCCCGAGTTATCCAATTGGGGCAATACAAATCGGATACTGCCCTCCATTCCCTTTGTTCTCAGATAAAAAAGTTAGGGAGGCTCGATCCATGTAGACTCCTCACGTAGAAGGCGCTCTTAGAGGGGAAGACCTTTTATATTGTTGTTTTTCTAGGGTTAACGATGTTGTTGGCTTGAGTGTTTTGGCAACATCGAAGAAGGATTTGGGCGGGGCGATGAGTCTCTTTGATAAAGCACAACAAGCTCTGAATTGGTTAAGATTTTGACTCTCTTTGTTGATATCGTATTTGTGCTTCTTCTTTTCCTATCTAATCATTTTTCTTCTATATGTGCAGGCCTTAGCGCTTTATCAGGAGGCATTCTCTAAATCTCTGGCGGAACAGGGTCTGTATAAGACTGATATTCAAAGGCTTACCGAGGAGGAGAATGCTCCCAAGCTTCTAGGTAAGGAAAGAAAGAGAAATTGAAGGTCTCTAAGCTGAGTTGGTCGTGGCTTAGAAAGAACAAAGTGAACTGACCGAGCATGTAAGCAAAGTCTTAGATGTTTATGGTCTCGATTTAGGAGTGATGGCTAATGATTCTATCTCACAAGTCTAATGGCTGCATGAAACGATAGTGCAACTCCGATGATAGGAAGATGAGGTGACGGTAGATACTTTAATGTGGAAGAAAAAGATTGATCACCTTTCTACCAAAAAAGAAGCTACTCGAGCTTAACTGTTAGCGGCTGAAAGTTAGCTCCAAGGAACAAAGGAGAAAATCTTAGATCAGGAGAAGAAAATGTCAGAGCTCAAGGTTTCGTTGGCCATCGATCCCTCAAAAGAGAAATCCAATGTTGAGATGGCTAAGGCCGATGTTGATGCGATCGTGGATGTCTATCGATCTGATTTCGAGGCTGCTCAAGCTTGAGAAAAAGAATTTTTTGATGCTTCTCAAGCACGGGCATTATGTGTTGCCGAGCATGCCAAATGGCAGTCTTGAATAGACACCCTTGAGGAGATTCATACTCGTGGTTTTAACCTGGCTATCAAGATTGAGAATGCGAAAGAGTTTGAAGTGAAGCTAAAGTGTTGCTCTCTTCTGACGATGATCATTCTGGGAGCATGATTGGTTTCGAGGGTGGAGAAGATGAAGCTGAGGCTCCCGCGGAAGATTAGGCACTCAAAATTTATTTTTGGGTTTTTGTGTAGGACCCTGAGTGGTCTTAAAAAATATTTTTACATATGTGAAAGATCTCTTTTATTTCTAACTTGTCTCCAATTTCTGTTTTGTGAAAATTTCTATTTTGCCTTTTGCCTTATGACAATTTTGATACACGTTACACCTTGCGAGAATGTTGACTCACTTCGTGCCTTGTGAAAATTTTGTTTGTGAATCCGAAACTAAGGGAATTTAATCGAAGTCAGACTAATGTAGTCTCTATAATTGAGTAAGTACATGGTCGAACTCGAAGTAGAAAAACCCTTAGGTTTTTGTTGAGTGAATGTGGATTCTCGAACTCAAAAAATATAATGGGCCTTAGGCTCTTGAATTGGGTTGATATGGCCTCAAAAGAGTGGCTTTTTCCCATTATAGCTTAAAAAGTTTAATCATATAAAAATTTATTATGCCTTAGCACAAGATAAATCTGTACCCATTAGCATTTTTGAGGGTTAGTGTTATTGAAACCATTTACTTTGTTATGCCTTAGCATAAGATTGTTCGAGAGTATGAACAATCTAGTACCCCTTAAGGTTTTTGAGGGTTGATGTCATGAAAACCCTTCGTAATTTTAACGAGTGTAATCCTTTTAATCGATTTTGTTAAAATATTAGAAGGCCTAGTTTTTTACGGAATTCGGACGTCTTCTAACCGTGTTAGTTTGGCCGTAGCCTTTAACTTGAAATTTGCCATTTGCTCTTGTTTCTCAATTATACTTTGAAATTGTTCGAAGCATCAGCTCCCGAGTAGGGTGGCCGTGGCATATAAAAATGAAGGTTGCCTTTTTAAGTTCTTATAATATTGAAGTTTAATAATTCGAGCATGTTGATTTTTGGATGGCACTCCCCGAGTACATGGTTGATTGCTCGAGCTTTAGTTGCGATCGGCACTTAAGCCATCTTCCGCAATAGATCATAAGTTTGAAATTGTAAAGTAGAGATTTCTCTAAGGCATGGAACATCAGGTAAGGAAAAAATTACTTCTTCAATTAGATCATTCAAGTATACATGTTTTGCCATTAGGTCTCGAGTAATCTATCAGACACGGTTCATTTGACCTTTTGTCCCTTTTAAAAATTTATTTGTCGAGACCTTGTTGATACAAAGTATTTTCCTTGAACGTAACATCTAAGGGTGATGCCCCCAGTATTCGAGGTTGATTGTAAAGAATCCTCAGATACTACTGAATTAATATAAGTTAGCACGAACAGTGGTTGTTGAAAACCTTGCTTGAAAAATCTATTTGGGATAAAAATTGCTCAAAGGGAAAAAGAGTGCAACGCGTGCTTTCAGACCTGAGGACATTGTTTTTGGAGAGAACTTCGATGCCTTTGGCCAAACACTTGCAACAAGTTAGTATAAAATACAAATGAAAAAGGAGAAGGTCATACCTTAGTAATAGTATCGTTTAAGGAGTGATAATTCAGCAATTGTTCACCATTGATCGTGCCAAGTTTGTAAGAGACTTTACCGACGATGTCGAGGACCTGATACGGTCCCTTCTAGTTCGGACCGAGCATTCCCTCATTTAGGTCTCGAGTATTGATAATTACCTTTCACAAAACTAAGTCCCCAATTTTGAAGTGTCGAAGATTGGCTCTTCGACCGTAATATCATTCAATTCGCTATTTTTTGGCGGCCATCCTAACGATAGCGGCTACTCATTTTTCATCTACTAATTTGAGGCTTGTATTTATAGCCTCCCGATTTGACTCTTTCGTTGTGTATCAAAATCTAACGTGATGTTATTAATGCCAATACCACACAAGAGGGGGGGTGATTTGTATGGTACCTAATTTTCAAGTTAGAAGAACCTGGTTCTTCTAAGTGTTCTAATTACAGAAGTTTGCGGAATAATAAGTACTGAAAGTAAAGTGCACAGAGATTTTTACACAAAAAACACTTGGCTCAAAATGTGAAAAAACCACGACCTACTACTCAGTAGGATTTTCCCAAACTCCACTAAATCACTGAGCCAAAAACTGCATTTACAAAACTCTTTGTAAACCTAAGGATTAACTCTAATCCCAGTGTAGCACACAACCTCAACTTTTCCGACACCTTCAAGTTAACTCTAACTTGAATACTCAAAGAACCTAATACAATTGCTTCTAAGAAAGCTGAAAGGTACAATATTAAAACCTACTACAATTGAACTAGACTTAGAACAAACACACTAATGGAAATGGTTCTTCTATCTTAGTTCATGTATCTTCAGACGTGCACACTTGTATCTCGCATATATTGCTTGCAAATCAGACTTGCTCTTTTGCTCTTAAATATGCTTAACTTCTGCGTATGTGCATTACCTGTAAAAGAGAACAACTTGGTTATTTAATAGATTAGCAGTTAGAGTTTGATCGAGACTCCAATGCTTATCCTTAGTCGATTTGAGTCCTTAACCAATACAAACTCCTATCCGTATCCTAGCTTAGGATTGTTTTCTCTTGTCATAAGGATACTGTCCTCCTTAGAATTTAATGCAACCTTTTCGATTCCATTCAGAATATATTTGCTGTATAATTTTCAATACATATCTTCCTCACGTGCCTTCCATGTGCAATGGTTATGACTAATTGTGTCTCCCAAGATGGACCAGGTCCTTCCCTGAGTTCATTTGTCAATCTTCAAAACTTCAACTAACTTGGGCCAACTAATTCCCCCCTTTTGATGATGACAAACTCTGTGCTTTTAGAGATCAGAAAACCTGTGAAACTCAACTGAAATACCAACACTTAGAAAATTTTCAATTTTTCATAAAGGGCCAGATTAAGTTAGGTCATAAACATCACTAATTCAGATAATGAATTTAAGCACAATATCTTCCCCTTTTTGACATCATCAAAAAGTTGCATAACTAATATGAATCTCAGTAATTTAATTAGTACTCATGGCCACTGGGGCAACTGTAAGTGAACATATGCTTTAGTTAATCACAAATCAACTCATCAAAAATACCTATTAAGAATAGAATTAACAAAAAGCAAGAAAAGCTGCATTCATTGATTAGTGGGGTGTTTCTACACAGTAGTCCACAAAAAGAAAAACAAAATTACCAAACCATGAGCAAAAGATAAACAGATAGAATCCCAAACTGGGGCACTGAGGGGGGTTCTAGATTGGTTCACACTAGGACAGGGCACCTAAGGCTTAGAAGACCTGGAGGGTTGGGTTTGTAGCAAGTTGAGCATTTGTTGAAGCATGCCGTCATTTTTCTCCTTCTCCTTAGCAAGTTCAGCTCTCAATCCATTCCTTTCTCCCTCCAATTCAGCAACTCTGGCCTGAAGCCTTGCTATCTCAACATCTTTTGCCCCAACCTCCTAAAATAAGGCTCTGACCTTGCTATTCACAAGAGTTTTTGCTGAAGAACCAGGTTCAACAGGAGTTGTACTGAGCATATAATCACAAGCTTGGAGGGTTTTGCTGCCAAAATGCTCTTTGCTCGAGGCCATTTCCCACTTTTTCAGGGGAACATTCAATCATTCAAGCACAGTTGTCAAGATAAATCCATAGGGAATGGCATGAGCTTTTGAGCCATTGATCACCCTTTCAAGCAGCTTTACAATAAAGGCAGGCCAGTTGATCTGCTTCCCTTCACTCAAACATTGCATAAGTACCAGATCCATGTAATTTGTTTTATGCCTTATTTCCTGTCTGGGTAGAATGCATTTGTTCACAAACTCAAAAAGCACTTTGTGGTCTGGCCTCATTTCACTCTTCTGAACTGCCTGGCCTCAGGTAACTCTTCATAATTTGTGGTGTCACAAAAGTTCCTTGTGATCTGAAGATCAGTAGGCAACCCATCCAGGCAACGCCACCTCTGCCTTGTGTAGTCATCATATCCCTCACTAGGGATGTCTAGAATCTTGCCCAGCTTTGCTGCATTGAACTTCACTTTGACACCTTTCACTTTGCTAATCACCAGCCCATTCTTCACTGTCCCATTTGCCATGAACTCTACAAGTTCTTTCCTGGCCAATTTTCCATCCATATGAAGGACCATGTCCTTCCAACCCTATGCTTCTAGTGCAGTCAGAAGCCTTATCATACCTGGCTCCTCCAGGTCCTTGAGAAGTCTCCCTTTCAAAATCTTCCTCTTGCCAAACATGGCATAGCTGTCCTGTTCCTTCTCTGACTCTTCTTCCTCATCATTACTCCATTCATCATCTTCTTCAGTAATTTTCACTTATTTTCCTTTTGCAGCTGACCTTGTTCTTTTGGCAAGAACTGGTTCAGCAGGCTTGGAAGTCTTCTTGACAGAAATTCTGGATCCCTTCGATTTGGTAGTGTGAACATCCAAAGTAGTAGTCTTTTCTTGATGGACCTGCTCCAACTCTTCTTCTTCTTCAACCACAGCCTCCGAGCTTTCACCTACCTTTGCTTTCCCTTTCTCTTTTCTCTTTTTCTTACTTTCTTCTAAAGCCCTTTTCAATTCTGCTTCACTTTCCTTGACCTTACTTCTGGTAGCTCTAACCCTAGGAGCAGATTTGGGTGATGATGGTTTGCTCTTCTTGGTTGGTTTGGATGCAGCAGCGGTCCTTTGTGAGGAAGCCTTGCATTTCTTTGGGTCATAGCTGGCCCCCACTTTCTTCAATAAGTCAGCCAAGTTCTCCTCCCCAGATGAACCAGGTTCATCTTGTTGCTTGCTCAGATTCACCAACCCCTCAGCAGCCTCTCCTGATCCACTTCCCCCTTACTTCGAGACTCCCTCTTCCCCATTCCCATAAATAGATAGCACCTCCTTCCTCCTTTTCTTACTCAGTTTTGCAGAATCAGTCCCAGACACATCTTTTGTAGCCCCTATTAGAATATACCTACTCTCTACTTTTTGAATTACATCAACACGAACAAAGAAAGTATTTACCTCTTTTGGGGTTTCTTGATGTGTGACAGTGTCAGAAGACCCGGGTTCATCTCCTTCACTAGCAAAGATGAAATCATCGAATTCAGAGCTAGAATTTGTGTCTGTTGCTGAGACTTGTTTCCTTTGGCTGGACTGTAGTTTTTTCATTCAAGGATTTCCTCAGGGAACCAGTAGCTATAGTTTTTCTTACCAGCATTTTCTGGCGACGGAATCTAGGTTTTGGGGTTTCTGTGGGAGGTGTGGCAGATGGGGTAGAGTTTGATGAAACAGGAGGTGGAGTTCCAGGATTATCTTGGGGATTTGTCATGGTGAAAGATTTCTGAAAACCCTAAGAAGATTTTGATTGTGTGAAGAATTTCAGAAACGAGAGAGAGAGGATGATCAGGGATTTTGTAAAGAGTGACGGTTATGGAGTGATTTTGTCGTTTTAAAGGGGATAATGATTACTGAGAACCTGCAGCCTTTTCAGAGGTCACATAGAGGTCTAATCAATTTAGAGTTATGGTCTCCTTAGAGATTAATTATAATTGCTAAAATTTAGGAGAAGGTTCCGTCACTTAGACTTCTTGTTTCAATGAAACTGGTTCAATTTGCCCAACGGATAGAATTGTTAGGACGTTTGGTATATTTAGGACTCTTGCTCACGATTGATAATTAAATTTTTCTAATTGTGTAAAGAATAGAAACGTACCTGAACTTTCTCATGAGCATAATTTGATGAACTAGGTTCTTCAAATGAAACTTCTCTTGATAATGCCTCAAATGCCAAAATAGAAACCTTGTAAGAGATTAGTGAGTCACATAGACACATGTCACAAGAGTATACTATTTACAGTATGAAACTGAGTAGGAATTAGTCTAATATTCACAATAATTAAGAACTTCTAGCCAATTTTTTTTTCATTAAGCATTCTGAACTGGACCTTTTAGATGATCTTAATCATCCCTAACTCCAACCTGTTCCTTTCGAAATTTTCTCTACTCAGTGCGTTAGTGAAGATATCAGCTATTTGTTTATCAGTAGCGCAAAATTCTATGGAGATTAGCCCTTTCTCATAGTTGTCTCGTAAGAAGTGGTGTCTAACATCTATGTGCTTAGTCCTTTTGTGATGAACTGGGTT
>MU700364.1:0-22004 GCA_026770625.1 Nicotiana glauca
AACATCGCTTCAGTGAAGGTCCAGTGGCGGGGTCAGCCGGCCGAGGAGGTGACTTGGGAGACCGAGCGGGATATGCGCAGCCAGTACCCTTATCTTTTTGATACTTCAAGTATGTTCTCTATGCTCGTTCGAGGACGAACGAATGTTTAAGTGTAGGAGGATGTAACGACCCGGCCGGTCGTTTCTGGAATTTACGCCCCGATTCCCCATTTACTATTTTCCTTAAGTTCATTTCTGCTATTTTAGTTTGTCGGGATGTTCGGTATTAGTATTTGGAGTGTTTAGGGACACTTAGTCCTTAAATGAGAGCTTAAGAGTTGAAAAATAATCCGTATTTGGAGCAGTATGAAAACGACCTCGGAACAGAAATCCGATGTTTCCGTTAGCTCCGTTAGGCGATTTTGGGGTTGGGAGAGCGTTCAGAATGTAATTTGGAGGTTCGTAGCTCATTTAGGCTTGAAATGCCGAAGTTTGAATTTTTGAAGTTTCGGTCCGATAGTGAAACTTTGATCCGATTGTTGGTTTGGGATTCCGGAAGTTGTTGTGGCTTTTTCATGTCATTTTGGATGTGCGTGCAAAATTTCAGGTCATTCGGACAAGGTTTGGATAGGTTTTTTATCGAAAGTATGTTTGGTTAGAATTTGAAGTTCATAGGCTTGAATCTTTGATTAATTTGTGTTCCCGGCACTGTTTTAGGTGGTTTAAGGATTTGAGCAAGTTTGAATGATATTATGGGACATGTCTGTAAGTTTGGTTGAGGTCCTGGGGGCCTCGGGTGTGTTTCAGATGCTCAACGGGTTAATTTTTTGAAGTTAGAAGGAAATTTGCAGCAACTTCTGTTGTTTTCGCTTCTGCGGCTTGGGAACTGCAGAAGCGGTTCCGCTGAAGCAGCCTTAGAGCAGCAAAAGTGATTTATTGCCTCCTCCTCTGAAACAGCAAAAGCGGTTTGTTATCCGTATAAGCGGCGCCGCAGAAGCAGCTTTGGAGCCGCGTAAGCAGAGTCGCAGAAGCGACCTGGGCACCGCAGAAGCGGAAGCTGGGCGTCCCTCCAATTTCCGCAGAAGCGGAATATTTTCCGCATAAGCGGAACCCCAGAAGCGGCTTGTTAATCGCAGAAGCGATTTTGAGGTTTCCCCTCATAGACCGCAGAAGCGGTCATTTTTCCGCAGAAGCGGGACCGCATAAGCGCTCCCTCGTCCGCAGAAGCGGAAATGCCTGGGCAGAAATAGAAAATGTCGAGGGTTTAATTTCATAAGTGTAAAAATCTATTTTTGAACTCGGTCAAGGGCAATTTTTCGAGGGATTTTCAGAGGCAATGATTGGGTAACGATTCCTCACTCCCTTATGATTAATACTCACTAATCTAACCTCAAATTCAACTTTAATTTCGGATTTTTGAATGAAAATTTGGGGTAAAGTTCTTAGACCTAATTGTGAGGATTTGAGGGGGCATTTGACCTCCGATTTGGGAGATTTTTATATGGTTAGACTCGTGAGAGTATGAGGGTTCTGAAAATATAAACATTATTCGATTCCGAGACGTTGGCTAGAGGGGCATTTTGGTCATTTTACCTATTTTTGCGCCCTAATTTTGATTTTATTAGTGGAATCAGTTAATTGCTATACTATTTACAATATGAAATTGGTTTGAATAGATTTGGGCCACTCGGAGTCGGATACTCGTGGCAAGGGCATCGTTCCTTAGTTGATTTCACACTGGTTCGAGGTAAGTGGCATGCCTAACCTTGTGTGGGGGACTTCGTCCCTTAGGATGTAATAATTGGTAATTGAATGCATTGTACGTGAGGTGACGAGCGCGTACTTGAGCAAATTGTTGAAACCCGGATTTTTACTTAATTACTTGATTTGGATTCTCTTTCATATTTCCCTTACTTTACTTGCTTTTATAGCATGTGCTAGTGTAGAAGAGCATGTTTAATTCATCCAAGCTGCCTATTTGTTTAAATTGTCATAACTGTGATTACGTGGAGCATGTTAGGCCATTATTCCTTGTTGCCTCGTATTGTTGTACTTAAATTTCTAAATATTCCTCTGATGTTGGTTGCACATTTACATTGGGACTACGGATGCGGGATTCCGGGAGTTCCCCCATGTTTGTTTATTTTGGGACTACGGGTTTGATCCCTGGGAGATCCCCCTGCACTTTTATTTTAGGACCGCGGGACGGTATCCCCGGAGATCCCCCTGCATTTTTTTTGGGACTACGGGACGATATTCCGGGATATCCCCCTGCACACTGATGATTGGATTACGGGACGGTATCCTGGGAGATTCTTTGTTATTGGCATGAGATTTGGACTACGGGACGGTATCCCGGGAAGTTCCATTGGGCAGTTGAGAAAAGGGCTACAGGACGGTATCCTGGAAGACCCTCGTCAGTATTCTTGTAATTTTGTTGTATTTACTCTGTGTTTCTATTTTGTCTTGCAGTACTATATTTCATTGATCTAACTTATCACATCGCTGTGTTCATTAGTTTTCATCAGCCTTCGATAATGTTAATCTCTTGCTATTTTATTGTTTTCTGCCTCAGTAGGGCCGTGACCTTTCCTCGTCATTACCCAACCGAGGTTAGGCTTGGCACTTACTGAGTACCATTGTAGTGTACTCACGCCTCTTCTGCGCATGTTTTTCATGTGCAGATCCAGGTGCTTCTGAGCAGGCGTACCATCAGTAGCTGTCAGGGAGCGTATTGGGGACTTGATGTATACATCTGCCGCAGATCTGCAAAGTCTCCTTCTCATTTTATCCATAGTTATTAGATGTTGTTTCGATCCTTCTTTGTATTAGACTATTCTGGTGATTAGAGCAGTGTAATATTTCTTATAACCTGTGTTGCCCGTGGGTTTTCGGGTCTTGGAGGTTATTTCAGTATTTGGTATTAAAGTGTATGTGCCAGGCGGCAACTGTAACTCAAGGCTTACCTGGTCGTGAAGACTAGGTGCCGTCATAACGTGTTCACAATTGGTGAACTAGGGTCGTGACACTTATATAGTTTATTGTGATGCCTCACGGGTTGGACTTGGAGCGGTGTTGATGCAGGATGGTAAGGTGATTGCCTACGCGTCCAGATAGTTGAAGGTACATGAAAAGAACTACCCTGTCCACGACCTTGAGTTAGCTGATATTGTTCATGCCTTGAAGATCTGGCATCATTAATTGCACAGGGTGCCTTGTGAGATCTATAGTGACCATCGGGTTTTGCAACACTTGCTTAAGAAGAAGGACCTGAATATGCATCAGAGGAGGTGGTTAGATTTGTTAAAGGATTATGATATTACTATTCTTTATCACTCGGGCAAGGCCAATGTGGTAGCCGATGCCTTGAGTCGCCAGGCCTAGAGTTTGGGGAGTTTGTCATATTTACCAGCCTCAAAGAGATCTATGGCGATAGATATTCAGACCTTAGCCAACCATTTTGTGAGATTGTACCTTTCGGAGCCAAGTCGGGTTCTAGCCTGTGTGGTTTCTCGGTCTTCCCTATTTGATCGTATCAGGGAGCGGCAATATGACGACCCTTATTTGCTTGTTCTTCAGGATAGGGTCCAGCGTGGGGACGCCAGAGATGTGACCATCGGAGTTGATGGAGTATTGAGGATGCAGGGCCGGATTTGTGTGCCCAATGTTGATGGTCTTCGAGAGTTTATTCTAGCAGAGGCCCATAGTTCGCGGTATTTTGTGATGACCCAAAGGGTCATTACCTATTTCCTCATTCGTTGCGTGCTTTCGAGGTCTTGAAAACCTCATTTTTACTTGCCTCAATTTGCATGCGCAGTCCAGACGTGTAGCCAGAAAGCTTTTATGTTGAAATATGTGAATTCTGTGAAAAATTTGAAGAATTTTGATATTAATATGATTAAAGTTGACTTTGGTCAACATTTTGGGTAAACGGACCCGGACCCGAGATTGGACGGTCCCGGAAGGTCCGTAGAAAAACATAGGGCTCGGGCATGTGCCCGGAGTCGAACTCCAAGGTCTAGATATTTCTGCAGCCTGTGTTGCCCGTGAGTTTCTGAATTTTGGGAATTGTTTTAGACTTGTGATATTGAGTTGTACATGCCGAGTGGCATTCAGTACAGTTTCCTTTAGATATTTAATTTGATTTTTTTCTCTATTTTTCTGCAATTATTATGTTTCCGCAATAATAGGCTTACCTGGTCATGGGGACCAGGTGCCATCATGACCTGTTCACGGTTAATGAACTAGGGTCGTGACACTAAGCCTAACATTAACATAAATAACATTGATATTTATTAACTTAAAATGATATTTCTCTAAACAATTTAACATTCCCAAAACCTGTAGTACAAGTCATAAGCTTTTCTAAGAGTAGTAATACAAAATAAACACATCACTGTTCCGAACAAAAGGAACACATGGAAATATGTACAATTGAAGGTGACTCCGAGGACAGCGAAGGCTGCAGCAGGATTACCTCCAGTCTCCACTGCAACGAACAGCTACTATCAATCAAATACCTGCATCTGTACACAAAAAATATACAGAAGTGTAGTATCAGCACAACCGACCCCAAGTGCTGGTAAGTGCCTAGCCTAACCTCGGCGAAGTAGTGACGAGGCTAGAACCAGATTACCAAATAAACCTGTGCAATGTAGCGTACAAAAATAATAGGAAGCAGATATAATGATGGCAACAATGATCAATCCGTGATATAAATAGAAGAAAACAAGAACAACATAAATGTTTCTCAATAAATAATAAATACAAGTGCAATCAATTAATCAAGTTCTTCAAATATAAGTCTTTCGCCTTAAAATTCTTCTAGTAATAATCTCTGAGATAACATGCTTTTCAATTAATATGTATTTTGAATATAATTCTTTCGAGTACAGGTCACCTTGTGATGACTCATTTCATAATTAAAATAATATAGGCCTCAGCCCACTTTTATATTTTTACGGCATCTCGTGGCCATATTTATATTACAACCGCACAGACAACTCACGCGCCATTAAATGAAACCATAATATTTTTCCAGGCACCTCGTCCCTATGTCATAATTTTTCATTAATAAAAGCATCATATTTTTTCCAGCACCTTGTGCCCACATGTTTCCGTCTCATATTTCGCAACAACATTCTCATGTCAATCAATTCATAGGGTCCATAACCCAATACAATCTAAGAATGCTCAAAGAGTCTCATTTACTTAATATACAGTAGAGTACAACTTTCAACCCATTTAGGAAATCAACTAGAAAAGATGAAGTTATATTTAGAAATCATTTGATAAATAAAACACACTTTTCAATTAAAATACAATATCGAATGAATTATTACCTTTAATATGAGATATCAATAAATCAAAACATAGAAGAAATTCCTTTCTAAGTAAAATACAACCTCAAACGGTTTAAGAAAAATTTAGTTGAGAAATCAATTGAGTTAATAATGTAACAGTTGTTGAAATTTGAAGTATTGAACATATAAAAATAATAAGGTGCAGTATTGTATACACTGTGTATTCCAACACAAAGGATCACAACAGTAAAGAGATCTGAACAGTTAATACACTTGAATTGCTAATAACAAGTAACACGGCAAAAAAAGTGAACGTAAAGGATAACATAACTCAATTAGAATCAGGAAAATCAAAGACAAGTGCATGGCATCACCCTTCGTGCTTTTACTCTCGTCCTCACCATAAGTATCAATATAAACTGCACGCCATCAACCTTCGTGCTTTTACTCTCATCCTCACCATAAAATCAATATAATCGGCACGGAATTGTACATCGTGCGGCACGACATCACCCTTCGTGCTTTAACACTCTTTCCTCACCATATGAATAATATAAATGTGCACGGCATCACCCTTCGTGATTTATGCTCTTCCTCAGCCAAAGAACAATCACAAGGCAAATAGGGTAAGTAAATAAATGAAATCACAATGAAACCCCAACAAGGGAACAATAGTACAACAATCAAATTCCGTCAAGGGAAAATAATATCAAAACAATAATATCCCGGCAAGCGAACAATAGTACAACAATTAAATCCCGGCAAGGGAAAACAATATCATAACAATAATATCCCAACAAGGGAACAATAGTACAACAATCAAATCTCGGCAAAGGAAAACAGTATCAAAACAATAATATCCCAACAAGGGAACAATAGTACAACAATCAAATCTCGGCAAAGGAAAACAGTATCAAAACAATAATATCCCAACAAGGGAACAATAGTACAACAATCAAATCTCGGCAAAGGAAAACAGTATCAAAACAATAATATCTTGGCAAGGGAACAATAGTACAACAATCAAATTCCAGCAAGGTAAAACAATAATATCCCGGCAAGGGAATAATAGTTCAACAATCAAATCCCGTCAAGGGTAAACAATATCAAATTAATAATATCCCGGCAAGGGAACAATAGTACAACAATGGAGTCCCAGCAAGGGAAAACAATAGCATGATTCTCTCTCTCCTTTCTTCTTTCACGTTTACTTCACAACTCAATTCTCAACTTGTGATAAAGTTGTATAATTTTCAACAATTTAATAATACCTCCACAACTCATATTCCTCAATAGAAATTATCATTTAGAGCATATACAATACGAAATAGAGTCACATTAATCAAAGTATAAGACTCACAGGCATGTTTGACACCAACGTATAGGTACTCGTCACCATGCCTATATGTCGTACTCGACAATTAGCAAGTAGCAAATAAGACTCAACTTCTATTCCCTCAAGCTAAGGTTAGACCAAACACTTACCTCGCTTTGCAACCAATTCAATATTCCAACAAACCTTTGCCTCGCGAATTCGTGCTCGAAATTCTCAAATCTAGTCATAAACAATTTGATTCAGTCAACAGAAACTATACGAATTAATTCCATATGAAATTATACATTTTTCATTTAAAATTCAAAATTACACAAAAAATTCGCCCGTGGGGTCCACGTCTCGGAACCCGACAAAAATTACGGAATATGAAACCTCATCCAACCACGAGTCCAACCATACGATTTTACTAAAGTCTCACATCAACTCGACCCTCAAATATTCAAATTAAACCAAGAGGGTTTTCAAACTCTTCCAACTAAATTCACAGATTTAATGCCAAATCTAGTAATAGATTCGTGTAATCTAACAAAAATTAAGTTAAGAACACTTACCCCATTATTTTCTCTAAAAATCTCCTGAAAATATACTCTTCCCGAGCTCCAATTTGACAAAAATGAAAAACGAGACAAAGTCCTATTTTCTGAAATGAAGATTCTATCCAGAATTCAGGGTTACTGCTCACACGTTTTTACTGTTCACGGGGTACTATTCAAGTCACTATTCACAATGATGTGAAAAAAATGCAGCAGTTTTCTTCAAGTCAAAATCGATCTGTTAACCTTCCGAAATCCACCTGAGGCCCTCGGGACCTCAACAAAATGCATCAACCAGTCGTAAAACATCATTCAAACTTGTTCCCACCTTTGGAGTGCTCAAAACAACATCCAAAACACCAATTTTTTTCATCGGATTCAAGCCTAAGAATTCCAAAAACTCTAAAACACAGTTTCGATGAAAACGTCTATCAAACCTCGTCCGAATGACTTGAAATTTTGCACACACGTCACGTTTAACACTACGGAGCTACTCCAACTTTCATAATTTCATTCCTACCCTCGGATCAAAATCTCACTATCGAACCGAAAACTTCAAAAATGCGACTTTCGGGATTTGAAGCCTAAATTAGCTACAGACATCTAAAACACAATCCGAACATGCCCCTAATCCAAAATTACGATACGGAACAACCGGAAAGGCCAAAAGATGGATCCGAATTTGTTTTCTTAAAATGTTTACTGGAGTCAACTCAGTTGAGTTCTAAAGCTCTAAATCATAATTTAATCCATTTTTCATACAAAAACCTTGCAAAAAATTATACGTACTGCACAAGTAAGTTGAGAAATTATTGATAGAGACTTTCAACGTCTTAAAACACCGAGATAATTGTTTAATTTAGAGATGACATTTTAGGTCATCACATCTACTCCTAATATATATGTTAATTATTATTATTGCTTGTAATGAGCTTATTTCTATTTGACAGCGTCGCATGGGTGATTCGCGAGCGGGGTAATAGATGCATCTATTGTAACGACCCGACCGGTCATTTTGAGCCCTAGTGCATCGTTCAGTTGTCTGAGGCCATGAGCAACTTCATTTCAGGTGTTATGACTTGTACGCGTGGTTGGAATTGAATTTTGGAAAGATCGGGGTTGATTTGGGAAGAGAATTCTCATTTCGGAAGCCTAAAGTTAAAAGAAATGAACTAGGATTGGAATTTTCAATAAACGACCTCGAAATTGGGATTTGAAGGTTCCAGCAATTTCGTATGATGATTTCGAATTTGGGCGCATGTCCGGATCGAGTTTTGGATGACCCAGGAGCATTTTGGCGCATATTGTGGAAGTTGGCATTTTAGAAGAAATTTCATAAGTTTGGACTGAAGAGAATTTTAGTGTTATCGATGTCCGTTTGGGATTCTGAGACTGCGAATAGCTCCGTATGGTGATTATAGAGTTGGGGGCGCAATCGGAAGTGAATTCGGAGGTCCGTAGGTCATTTTGGAGCCATTAGCTAAAGATAGGAATTTGGTGGTTTTTGAGAAGTTTGACCAGAGATGGACTTTTTTATATCAGGGTCGGAATCCGATTCCGGAAGTTGGAGTAGGTCCGTAATGTCAAATATGACTTGTGTGCAAAATTTGAGGTAGGTTTAAACATCGAAAGTAGAAATTGGAAAGTTCAAAGTTCATAAAGCTTGATTCGGGGTGTAATTCATGGTTTTAGCATTGTTTGATATGATTTGAAGCATCGAGCACGTTTGTAATGTGTTTTGGGATTGGTTGGTAGATTTTCTTAAGGTTCCGGGGGCCTCGGGTGGATTCCAGGTGGTTAACGGAACGAAATGTATTTTTTTGAGAAGGCTGAGGTTTGCTGGTTGCTGGTATTTCCGCTTCTGTGGAAAAGGGACCACAGAAGCGGCCCCGTAGAAGCGAAGAGGAAGCCGCAGAAGTGGTTGGAGGTGGGGTAGCCCCGGACCGCAGAAGCGGCCTAAGATCTGCAAAAGCGGAACCGCATATGCGGTGGTCCGTCCGAAGGAGTGGAAATTGGGCTGGAACCTAAGACTGCAAAAGCGGCATTTTTGACTGCAAAAGTGGAACCGCTTAAGCGGAAATAATTCCGCGGAAGCGGAAAAAAGGGCTGGAGGCAGAGAGCTTGTTTTAAATCGGGATTGAGTTCATTTCCCCCACATTTTTCATGGCTTGGGGGATTTTTGGGGAGCTTCAAGAGTGGATTTTCGTCATATATGTTAAGGTAAGTTATCCCCACCTATTTTGAGTTAACTACATCAGTTTTGTAAGGATTTGGGCATGAAAATTAGTTTAAAAAATTGAGGTTTTGGCGGAAAACGTAGAAAATTATAATCTTGGAATTTAGCCACGATTTTAGGTATGTAATTTAGAGAAAATTATATATTTGAGTTCCTAAGTTCATGGGTAATCTTTATCTTCGAGAAATTTTTAAATCCGGGCACGTGGGACCGAGGGCATTTTGGTCATTTCACTAAGTAGAGTTGGGAATTTGAATTGTTAACAAGTATTTGAGTATGTTCTCATTAGTTTGTCGTTGATTGGCTAGTTTTGGTGCATTGTGTGTTGGTTCAAGCCTTCGGAAGAATGTAGAATGCCGATTCTGAGTCTTCGAGGCGAGGTGAGTCTCCTTTCTAACCTTGGAAGAGGGAATTGTCCACATAGGTGGAGTAATTGATTATGTGCTCCTATATGCGCGAGCTACGTACGCACGAGGTGAAGATAGTCCGTGCGTAGCTACTATTATGTTATTGTCCGGGTAGTTAGGACCCATAAACATGTTATACTTGGATTATTTATGAACCCATTGATAACTCAAATTGTTTAAATCACCTTGGATTGGTAAATAAATTTAAAAAAGAGATTAAATATTAATTTTCCTAAATTGTTAAAAAGATAAATTGTCTTATTTTTATAAATATCCTCAATAAATTCTTAATTGGCTACTTGAGCATGTATTTTATGTATACCTGCATCGCATGCATGATTCACGAGCAGGATATGTGTATTTATGGAATGGGCCGAATGCCTCGGCAGATTAAATATATGCATCTATGGTTCGGGCCGTTCGACCCTCGATAATGCACAATTTACATTCCTGTTGGATCATGTCGTCGCCTCGGTGTGATTAGCGCATGTTATTTGTCGCTTGAGATGCAATTGGCCCTTCGTGGCTTTAGATAAATTGATAATATAATAAAGAATAAACCTAGGAATTTTGGGTTGTGACAATATGGTATCAAAGAACTAGGTTCCTGTCAGTCTCACGAGTCATGAGCAAGTCTAGTAGAGTCCCGCGAATCGATACGGAGACGTCTGTACTTATCCTCGGGAGGCTACAGGGCTGTTAGGAGTACTTCCCTTCTTGATTTCCTTATCGTGCAGTTCAATTCTTTTGAGTCTTATGCCTTTGATTTCTTCCTACTCAATCTTACGCGAGCGCTTGTTATAAATTGAAAATTTTAGGATTGTAATGGCACTACAAATGTGGGGCAGGAAGAATTTCCCTGTATAGTTTATTGGACTATTAAAGTCGCACTATGGAGGGATATTCAGTTGTTTCAGCTCGGTAATAGGACTTCTAAGAGCCTTGAGGCCAGGCACAGGTTGCCATAATGCTTATGAGCGATTATTCTGCAGTGTTTTGTGATGGTAGGGTTTTTACCCACATGTCGGGGCAGTGAATGAATTGAAGGGAGGTTTACTCAGAGTGTAATCAAAGGGATTCAGTATTTTATTCCTGGCAAGGGAAAGTTAATCGAACTAAGAATGGTCAGATGTGGGCTGCTGGAAGTAATGAAACGTGGTAATTGAAAGCGTGGTGGAGTTCTCCTCTATATAGGGGTATTGTTGTCCTAATTGAATGCTTTAAGTTTTTCAGTGTTATGATCTGCTACAGTTCACCTTTGGGGAAAGATATTGTGAACTAGCATTGGAGATACAACTATTAGATATCGCAGGGTGCAGTGGTTTTGGATTGAATCAGTATTTCAAAAATGGCGGTTCGAGAAAGGTGACCTGCAGAAAAGTTTGGAGTTAGTAGAAAACTATTGATTCAAGCGCTATGAAGACAAATTTTATTAAGACAACAACTGAGCAGCAAGAGATAAGAAAGACATGTGGGAAATGTCAGGTGGAGTTTTAAGATTCTAAAAGGCTAGGCTTAGGGAGCGCAGGCCGAGCAGTTGATTCAAGGAGTGAGTTTGCCCAAAGTGGGAAAGTGGCGGAGCGGTATATGGCCTAGTAGTAAGACGACTATGCACCTAAGAATAGTTTGGAAGGATCTGGGATTTTGGCGACGGGAAATGGAAGTCTGTAGATTTAATTCGAAGCATGGGTTGTTATGCGGTAGGAGTTTGGGTATGACGGAAGGGAGCTGCTTGAAATGAAGAAAGATTTAGCATGACTTTGAAGTGAAATGATGTTATCGCACATTTAATGGATGTCCACGAGGGGTAAATGGACTAGTACAGCTGGGGAGTGAGCTTGGACTCAGGAGGGTTATTTCTTGGGAGCAGTTTAGCGGTCGCGTAATTGGCGAGGCTTCTGCGAAGAGTTCTATGGGTTATGCAGCAAAGGGAACTGTCGTGTGAATTTTGTTAATGATTTAGAGTATCAAATTGGGTTCCTATGGTAAGAAGAATGCTGGCGATTGATTGCGAAAGGTTATGTCAATAAGAGATTAAGAATCCTGTTGAACTCCAAAGTTTGTAATAATGGCTTCAAGCTAAGTGGGAGAGTCCCAACGCCTATGATTGGGTTGTATGGTTAACTACTAATGGGGTTTTTGGTTATTAGCATACTGAGGGGTTATCTTAGCTACGGAAAATACCATAAGTAGTAATTTGAGTAGAGGACTTATTAAAGATGTGTTATGGTTGGCCTTATGGGCTCATGTTCGAACTTGGGAAAAGATTCAGAATTTACGCCTTGTATAGAAGTGGGTTTTATGGGGAGTGATTCTGCCAGGTGCTTCGTTGAGAGGGTATTAATGTGCTAGAAGATTCATGGAGTTGATTATATTCGAGACCAAGTCAGAGCGGGTGGCTCTCAGTAACGATCTTAGTATATCCTAAGGGATAAAGTGTGGTGCCTTATAATTTCAAGCCTATGAGTATAGTTAAAGATCAAGATTTGTAACAGCTTATGAGAAGGTGCCCAGAATGTTCTATGATATTTTGACTCGTGGTGTACCATTTGAGAAATATGAAATAGTTCGTGGGATTTGAGGCGGCATGGTCATGTGAGTCCAAGCCACTCGGGTGAGTATAGAGGGAGTATGTTATGTGTTGAATAGAGTTAGTATTAGTTCCAGGGCAATCACGGATAAACTGGAAGGAGGCAGATTGATTAGCCATAGATGAATTGGCATATTGGGGTCAGTGATCAGTTCATTCAGCGCGATCAAGATATGCATATGATTTGTGGCAGTATGTTTGAGGCTTGTCGGCCACCGTGATTGATGTTATTCAGAAGCATTCTTCTTTTATGGCTTGTTAAGTGGAAGCGGATTCCGGAAGGGCTGTGGTTGTTTGAACCACTACTTAGATATTTGCACATCCTATGGTTAGAGAACTTTACCTATGTGTTGCTATGATTCTCCTGAAGTGAGTTAAGTTAAAAGTTCTGATATGATGAAGTGTTAAAATATTATTGTTAAAAATCGTGTTCTATCGAAGTTTGGCACATTGGGTTAAGTGAGTAGCATAAAAATGCGAATTTAGGAACAAGGTTGAAGTTTGGTGCTGGTAAGGATGTCACAAGTTTGGACGAGCAAGGAAAGGGTTGAATGATTAAAGTAAATTGATGTTGTCTTCATCGTCAGTGGAGATCGATGTTTTGTGGAAAAAAGGCA
Organism: Nicotiana glauca; assembly: GCA_026770625.1. Lineage (NCBI taxonomy): Eukaryota > Viridiplantae > Streptophyta > Magnoliopsida > Solanales > Solanaceae > Nicotiana > Nicotiana glauca. The sequence goes on from MU700364.1 coordinate 13,002, forward strand.
TTGCATCCTAGTTAAGGATTCTTGATCGCTTTTCAGCGTTAGTGCGGCTGATAGTTTGGTTGAGCGGACCCTTTAATAATTTCGGAAGATCATGGGAGCGTGTCACGCGGGAAGATGGTATAAATGTGACATATAGTCACTTGATTGACTGAAGATCTAAACCAAGTATGAGGATTGTGGTAAGATAATTAATTTGAGGATTTAGGCCTGGAGGGCACTTTGTTTATTGGGTTATGAACCTAGGAGGTTGCTTCGGTTATGATGGTTGATATTATGAGTTATGAGGAAAAGGGAGTTACTATGGAACTTTGAAAGGTTATTAGCTTAATTTGATGTGACCAGGATAGACTTAAGGTCGGTGGATGGGTTTAAATATGAATATGGGCTCGATGTCAGGCTAGTTATGTTCATTTCAGTAGCGCGCTCCTTATGGAGCGGTCAGGGTGTTATCTCGTTGTTAGATATTTCATGTAGTGATGCATTGCACCGTGTGAGTTATGAGACGGCCTGAGAAATTCTATATATGTTTAGGACCCGCGTGGAAATGTCGTATTATGAGCAAAATGAATCCTGAGATTTAGATTATATATCGTACCTCAGTTGTGCTTGAGTTTCAAAGCTTATGGCGCTATATGTCCCCCAGGGAATGGTACTATACACTTAGAGTGCTTGTGACGGAGATTTGGTAATTCATTATAATGAGCAATTTAGCTCGATGTGTATCTCCTTATATGAGTTCTACGTGTGGATCGGGTGGCACGCCGCCAAGGGTATGTTATTTGGATCGGGTGGCACACCGCCATGGTTATGCTGTGTGGATCAGGTTGCACACCGCAACAGTGTGATGTTGAGTGTAGTTTTCTATATGCTATTTTTGTATGTCCTGCTTCCTATTTTCTAAGGGAAGTCCATAGTAGTGCGGGAGTTGGGTACTTCCTCCCAGAGTTCGTTTTCCTTTTGCATTGTGTTCGAATTGGTGGCCTATTGGCGCATGGTAGCATCATAGGAGATTTTAACAATTTCTGGGGTGGCTTATTGCCTGAGTAGTTGTATCTTATGAGACGAGATCCCTTGATCTAGGATTATGTGCAATCCAGCTATATGAGGCATGTTATAGAGATAAGACCATTATTGAGTTTAGAATGAGGTGAAGGTTTTGTCAGGAGTATAGACCTAATGTTTTGTTGACTCAGGTGTTGATTAGGAATGTAGATACATCTTTTCCATCGTGGCGGCATGGTAAAGGTTAGAGTAAAACCTGTATATGTCATGGGGTGCAATGGGAGCATCAGATTAGTAGAATTTTGACTAAGTTGATCAGAAAAAGGTTATTGTGGTCCGGTGAGTAAAGTGATGCTTGGTGTGGACTCAACAACGTTATGTAGTCGTGTTTGAGTACATCATGTAGTGATTGATATGGTGATCATATGTTGGAAACAGGACTAGCATTGAGTTTCGGATATTAGAATTGGACTTTAAGGCATATCTGCTTGAATAAAAGAGAATATCTTCAGAATTGATCGAGCTAATGTGCTCAACTGAATTGTGGTAGCACGGGAAGTTGCATGAAAAGTTAAACAGCGATTTCAAACCACTCCAGTGCAGTTCTCAGCACGTTCGAGGACGAACGTATGTTTAAGTGGGAGAGAATATAACAACCCGATCGGTCGTTTTGATCCCTAGTGCGTCTTTCAACAGTCTGAGGCCATGAGCAGCTTCATTTCTGGTGTTATTACTTGTACGCGTGGTTGGAATTGAATTTCGGAAAAATTGGGGTTGATTTGGGAAGAAAATTTTCATTTCGGAAGCTCAAAGTTTAAATAAATGAGCTAGGATTAGAATTTTTAGTAAACGACCTCGAAATCAGAATCGGAAGGTTCCAGCAGGTTGGTATGATGATTTCGGACTTAGGCATATGCCCGGATCAGGTTTTGGATGACCCGGGAGCGTTTTGGCGCCTCTTGTGGAAGTTGGTATTTTAGAACGAATTTCATAAGTTTGGCTTGAAGAGCATTTTAGTGTTATCGATGTCCGTTTGGGATTCTGAGACTTTGAATAGCTCCATATGGTGATTCTGGAGTTGGGAGCGCGATCGGAAGTGAATTCGAAAGTCCGTAGGTCATTTTGGAGCCATTTGGCTAAAGATAGGAATTTGGTGGTTTTTGAGAAGTTTGACAGTAGGTAGACTTTTTGTTATCGGGGTTGAAATCCGATTCCGGAAGTTGGATTAGCTCCGTAATGTCAAATATGACTTATGTGCAAAATTTGAGGTCTATCGGACATAATTTGATAGGTTTAAACATCGAAAGTAGAAGTTGGAAAGTTCAAAGTTCATAAAGCTTGGATCGGGGTGTAATTCATGGTTTTAGCATTTTTTGACATGATTTGAAGCCTCGAGCAAGTTCGTAATGTGTTTTGGGATTGGTTGGTAGTTTTGGTTGAGGTCCCGGGGGCCTTGGGTGGATTCCGGGTGGTTAACGAATCGAAATGGATTTTTTTGAGAAGGCTGAGGTTTGCTGGTTACTGGTATTTCCACTTCTGCAGAAAAGGGACCGCAAAGTGGCCTTGTAGAAGTGAAGAGGAAGCCGCAGAAGCGGCTGGAGGTGCGGCAGCCCAGGACCGCAGAAGTGGCCCAAGATCCGCAAAAGCATAACCGCATATGCGGTGGGCCGTCCACAGAAGCGGAAATTGGGCTGGAGCCCAAGGCCGCAGAAGCGGCATTTTTGACCGCAAAAGTGGAACCGCTTAAGCGGAAATACTTCCGCAGAAGAGGAAAATAGGGCTGGAGGCAGAGAGCTTATTTTAAATCGGGGTTGACTTCAATTCCCCCTTATTTTTCATGGCTTGGGCAATTTTTGGGGAGCTTCAAGAGGGGATTTTCGTCATCTATGTTAAGATAAGTTATCCCCACCTTTTTTGAGTTAAATACATCAATTTTGTAAGAATTTGGGCATGAAAATTAGTATAAAAATTGAGGTTTTCGTGAAAAACCTAGAAAATTATAATCTTGAAATTTAACCACGAATTTGGGTTTGGAATTTAGAGAAAATTATATATTTGAGTTCCTAAGGTCATGGGTAATCTTTATCTTTGAGAAATTTCTGAATCCGAGCATGTGGGCCCGAGGGCATTTTGGTCATTTCACTAAGCGGAGTTGGGAATTTGTATAATTTTAATTTTTAACAAGTTTTTGAGTATGTTCTCATTAGTTTGTCAATGATTGGCTAGTTTTGGTTCATTGTACGTCGGTTCAAGCCTTCGGAAGAATGTAGAATGCCGGTTATAAGTCTTCGGGGCGAGGTGAGTCTCCTTTCAAACCTTGGAAGGGGGAATTGTCCCCATAGGTGAAGTAATTAATTGTGTGCTCCTATATGCGGGGGCTATGTACGCACGAGGTGACGAGAGTCCGTGCGTAGCTACTATTATGCTATCGTCCGGGTATTTAGGACCCATAAGCATGTTATACTTGGATTATTTATGAACCCGTTGATAGCTCGAATTATTTAAATCACCTTGGTTTAATTTTCCTGAATTGTTAAAAAGAGAAATTTTCTTATTTGGATAAATATCCTTGATAAATTCTTAATTAGCTACTTGAGCATGTATTTTATGTGTACCTGCATCGCATGCACGATTCGCGAGCAGGATATGTGTTTATTCATGAAACGGGCTGAACGCCTCGGCAAATTAAATAGAGGCATCTATGGTTCGGGCTGTTCGACCCTCGGCAGTGCACAATTTACATTCCTGTTGGATCGGGCCGTCGCCTCGGTGTGATTTGGTCATGTTATTTGTCTCTTGAGAATTTTAAATGTGGAATTGGACCTTCGTGGCTTGAGATAAATTGATAATATAATAAATAATAAACCTTGGAAGCCCTTGATTAATTGTTGAAGGTGCTTAACTGTTTTCTGGCTTCGTGAATTAGAACTACTATATAAATCCATGATTTACTCGCACTTTTAGAATATTGTAAATTGACCTCTAGTGAGTGTCGAAGTTGGCCATCTCATTTCTACTTCTTCGAGATTAGGTGGGATACTCATTGAGTACACATTGATTACGTACTCATACTATACTTCTGTGTATTTTTGTTGCACAAGTATATATACCTCTAGCAGCCTATTGGGCGTAGCAGCACGGATGACTCTGGGACTAGGTGAGCTGCAATGTTCGAGATGACCCGCTGCTAGAGTAGTTCCTTTCAGCATTTTTATTATTTATTCCCTGTCCACTGTATTTCGGACAGATGTTGTATTTTATTTTCCTTATCGATAATTGCTCATGCACTTGTGTCACCGGGTTTCTGAGATGGTTTTCGAAGGATTTGTACTAATTGTTATTATTTAAATTTTAATTCAAGTAGTGATCTTTTATTTATGAAAAATGGAAGGAAAAATCCTAGATTTTCAAAAGTATTAAAAGAGTATTTAAATGATAATTTAGTTGGCTTGCGTGGCAGAGGTGTCCGGCGCCACCACGACCCTTAGTGGATATTGGGTCGTGACATCTACGGTTCAAGCAGTTCGACCCTCGGCACTGCACAGTTTATTTTATGTTGGATCGGGCTGTACGTCCCACGGTGATTATTTGCGCATGTTTTTCTTAGAAATTCCTCGAGAGCTGAGTTACATATTTGCTTAGACTATAGACAAGCATCCTTGTTAGTTCTTGGGAAAGAACTGTTACTCCATGATTATTAAATGTTAATAACTTGAAATATCCATGCTTACTATAAACTCTTCTCATATTAATTGACCTTAGTAAGTATCGAGTCGACCATTCATCTCTACTTCTTCGAGATTAGGCGGGATACTTACTGGGTACATATTTTTTATGTACTCATACTATGCTTCTGTACTTAATTGTACAGGGTCTGAGCAGGTACATCTGGCTACCAGTCTGGCACGCACCACTGAGCAGATATGGTACTGCTACGATGAGCTGCTTTCCTTTCCGTGTCGTGCAGCAGTTTGAAGGAATTTTCTGATGAATTCATGTTGTCTTAATCTGTTCAGACAGTAGGGTAGTGTATTTTGTGGTACATCTACTAGTTTACCACTACTTGTGACACCGGGTTTTGGCACACACACTAGGAGATGTTATTATTTTGGGGTTATATGATTATCAGGATTTTTTTTATCATGATTTCTAATCTATTTCAAACTTAAAGAATTATTTCAACTATTTTGGGGTTAAAGTGATCGAAAGTTTAAATGGTATTCTTCCGCATTGGCTTGTCCAGCAATGATGTTAGGCGTCATCATGACCTATTACAAAAATGGATCGTGACATAGAAAAAAAAGAAAAATGTGAGAGTGGCATAGAATCAAAAATACTCTTGACAAGAAAATTAGTTTTCTTGGTATTTCACGTTTAGGCTACGGTTTTTGAGAAAAGCTTTAGCCCAATATTTCCGTTCAATTTGTTCGCGGATTTCATTGATCAAAGAGTTGATAGCAAGGATCAGTATCAGTGTGGATACGCATAGAGTCTTCGCACTATCGAAGAATTTTGAAACGAGACTCTCTTCACCATGTACATCTCAGATCCGATCTTTGACATGTAAATATATTTTAAATGCGAAAAGATCTGCCTATGATTGTTATTCTCTTCCGCTACGTGTTACGAACACATATACACAATCCTACAGTAGTATCAGAGCCGTGGTTTACTTTGTCTAAAATTTATTTATGAAATATTTTAATATTATATTTTAAGAGTTCAAATAATAATACATGTATCTTGTGCAATAGTCAAATTATTTGAATGTTGATATTATTTTATTGTGGATAAAATATGTATTCATATAACTAGTGAGATAGTTCATAACTTGAGTTTGAAATTTTGTATTAGATATGACGGAAATCTATAATAGGTTACAAGATTCTATAGTTATTTTAAATTGTTATTAGTTCGTGAGATGTTAATTAATAATGATATTTTGACATGAATTACTTTTTTGTAATATATGTGATATATAGACTAAACATGTTACAAGAATGTTGAATTTTATTTTTATGTCACGTGCTTGTTCATTACATAATTTTGAATTATATATTACATGTGATGTAAATTAATTTAGGAGTAAGCATGTAGACAAATTGAACTAAATTCGCATGCTATAAAAGATTTGATATTCATGTTAATAAAAGTTGTTTTAGTAACAACTGCCTCTTACTAAAATTTGAGTTCTTAAATAATAAAGTATAAGATATTTTATTATAGATATATCTATCAAAGTAAATAATTTTACTTATTTCTTAATTATAACGAGCGGCCTGACTACCAGGAAGCTTATAGTTTGAGAATATGTTAAATTATTTATTGCATTAGATGCATGGATTGAAAGAATTATTCAATTTTTTTACTAGACGTCTGGGCTACCCGGGGAGTATAAAATTTAATAATTTCTTTGCTATCATGGTGGTTGAACTCAACTATACCAATAGGATCGACCTGACTACCAGGGGACTATTTGACATAGAACTATTTAAGGAAATTGTATGGGGATACAATTGGTCAGAGTACCTACCTTTAAAATATCTGTGGGAAACGACTTGAATTCCAAGAGGCTCATACATATTGTTAAAGGATTCCTTTACTGCACTAATAGAAATAAATATTTTGTAAATTATAATGAGGGTAAATAGTTTAAAATAATTAGTGGAAATATCATTTAGATAAAAATCCATGTCTTTATGATATATGCAAATATGTTCTTATATTATTGCCTTTCTCTTTTTCATATTTTAGATTTCTCAATATGTCTACTATATCACTACGTGGAATACTTAAGACCAACAAGTTGGTAAGACCAAACTTTGATGATTGGTACAGAAATTTGAAAATTGTTCTCATGCATGAAAAGCTTATTGATGTGATCGATAAGCCTGCCAAGGAAGTCCCACATGAGAATGGTGATGATGCTACCAAGATTTTTCAGAAATACTTGGAAGAATGTCTTACTACCAAATGCATCATTCTCGTTTCTATGAATTCTGAACTACAGAGAAAACATCAGGATATGGATCTAACTGCAACCATTGAACATCTTAATTAGATGTTTGGTACACAAAGCAGGAGATCTAGACACCATATATCTAAGGCTTTATTTGGATTCAAATTGACTGGAAACTCTCCAGTTGGACCCTATGTCAATTTTATTGAAGAACTTGAGAAGTTGGGGTGAAAACTGGGTAAAGAGCTTTCTTAAGATTTGAGATCTTGCAGTCACTATCAAAATCCTTTTCACAATTTGTTATTAATTTCAATATCAATAAAATGAATTGTGATCTTTATGAGATGCTTGACATGCTGATTGATTATGAGAATGAACTTGAATCTGAGAAGGATAAAGGAACTGTCATGTTAGTTGGAATCTATTCTAAGAAGAAGGGTAAGGGTAAGGGTAAAAGTAAACCCAAGAAAAATCCTATTGCGCCCAAGGGTGGTGTGACCAAACCCTAAGGCAAAAAAGGCCAAGCGGACCAATCTGATGCTGTATGTTTCCATTGTAAGAAAATAGGACATTTGAAAAGAAACTTCCAGGAGTACCTTGCAACTTTAAAGGACAAGAAACAAGGTAAGACTTTAATGAAAAATGTCTTGAAGGTTTATTTAACTACTACTAATTCTTCATTGTGGATATTAGATACTGGAAGTGGTTATAATATTTGCAATATATTACAGGGGTTCCAGATAAGTATAATGTTGAAGAAAAGAGAAATTAATCTACAAGTTTGAAAGGATGCAAAAGTTGCGGCCGTAGTTGTAGGATCAATTTCTTTAATAATGCCTACGAGCAAAGTAATTATGTTGGATGATTGTTATTACGTTCCTAAATTTGTTCCGAACATAATTTCAGCTTCTATGTTAGATAAATGTAGTTTTCGCATTAATATATACAATGATATTTGCTATATTTATTATAGTCATAATTTATATGTGAATGGCTATCTCCAACATGATGTTTATGTCTTACCTATTGTTAATGCTAATTCGATTATGCATGTTTCAACTCTAAAGAGGAAAAGAGATGATAAAGTAAATCATACATACCTTTGGCATTGTAGGCTTGGTCATATTGGAGAGAAAAGAATTAACAAGTTGTACAAGGAAGGGTACCTTAACAAATATGATTTTGAATCATATCCAACTTGTGAATATTTCCTTAAAGGAAAAATGACCAAATCTCCATTTACCGGAAGTGGAGAAAGAGCTTATGAATTATTGGGACTAATTCATATAGATGTTTGTTGGCTTATGAATATTCAAGTTAGAGGTGGATATTCTTACTTTATCACCTTCCCTGATAATATGTCAAGATATGGATTTGTGTATCTTATGAAACACAAGTCTGAATCTTTTGAAATATTCAAAAGGTTCCGTAGTGACATTGACAAGCAGACCGATAAAAGTATCAAAGTACTAAGGTTTGATACAGGTGGAGAATATCATAGTGAAGATTTTATGTCACGACACGAATTTCCCACCATCGGGAGTCTTGATGGGGCCTAATAACGGAGCTAGGCCAGCCAAACTTTAAACCTTCTCTGATAAAACTCAACAATATGAATATACGGAAAACAATTAAATTAGAGCGGAAGACTTTAAGTTTAAAGTAAAATGAAATCAAAATGCGGAAGTTTAAAACATATCTCTACCCAAAATCTGGTGTCACTAGCTCACGGACTACTAAAGAGTGCTACGAACAAGTTTGAATAGAAATACAAAACGTCTGTCTCAATACAAAGAAAACAAACTAAACATAGAAAAGTACTCCGGCCTGCAAACGCCAGTTAGGCTACCTCGAAGTCCCTGAACTGAAGTCAGCTCCCGGTCGAACAGGCTACTGCTGTGGTCCAAAAGCTGCTCCGGTACCGTGATCTGTGCAAAAAGTACAGAAGTGTAGCATCAACACAACCGACCCCATGTGCTGGTAAGTGCTTGGCCTAACCCCGGCGAAGTAGTGACGAGGCTAGACAGGACTACCAAATCAAC